>JAJGXB010000851.1:0-12838 GCA_020882725.1 Aphelinus certus
CCGGTAACAAATAAGGAAGAAAACTGGAAGTTGGTAGTGCCCGAAGAGTGGAGAGAACGTGTGATGCGAGATGCGCATGATGAACCGCCGTCAGGCCACCTCGGCATCGAGAAAACGTACGATAGAATCGCGCGCGAGTATTATTGGCCAGGTAGCTACCATGACGTGTACGAGTATGTAAAAGCTTGTCAAATTTGCCAACAGTACAAAACGTCACAGCAGCCGCCTCAAGGCCTGATGGGCAAACGATGCGTCGATAGGATATGGAACGTAGTAGCGGCGGATACGATGGAATTGCCCAGGAGCAAATGCCAATAAAAGTATCTAATTGTTTTCATGGACTTATTCTCGAGATACATCGAGATAAAGCCGGTTCGTAAAATCGGCGGGAACGCGGTTTGGCAAGCGTTCAACGAGTTAGTTCTGAACAGATGGGGAGCGCCGGAGTACTTTTTAAGCGATAACGGGAAAGAATATGAAAATAAATTAGTAAATGAGAATCTGGCTAAATATAACATCACGCACGTTACGACGGCGCCCTACCATCCTCAGGCTAACCCTGTGGAACGCTGCAACAGAACAATCAAGACCATGTTGGCTATGTTCGTGGGCAAGGACCATCGGGGATGGAATAAGTACCTGTGCGAACTTCGGCAAGCTTACAATACGGCGAGGAATGATTCGACGCGAGTGTCACGGGCGTTTTTAAATTTCGGACGACATCCTGCTCCGATTAACAGCGTGGGACGAGAAGTGGAAGAATGCTTGCCAGTCGCCGAAATTTCCAACGAGAGTCCGGAGGAACGAACACGGCGATTGGAGGCATTACGCGGTTACGTGATTAAGAACGCATTCAAGGCCCAAGAACAGCAGGGAAAACAATACAATAAAGGGAGGAAACACGCGGAATTCAATGTAGGAGACATGGTATGGCGGTTAGAACACGCACTCTCCAGCGCGGATAAGGGGGTAAATCGCAAGTTGGCTCCTAAGCGAACGGGGCCCTATCGGATAGCGAAGAAACTTTCGCCACTTACGTACATCCTGGATATGGGCCGGAGCAAACGGAACGCGAAAGCACCGGTCAGCGAGCTAACGCGATGGATTCCCCCTCGAACGTCAAAGACCGTGTAAACGACCGAATGAACGGGCATCGTTGACCCATACATGGTGTGCGAGGCGACCACGGAGGGTTTGGGAAAGGGAGGAGGGCGGTCCACCGCCCTCATGAAACGATGGAGATGACACGTGGTGTGCCGGAAATCTACCGGCAAAGTTGACACGGGAGGCCTGGTCGGCACAGAGACGCACGACCGGACGTGAAAGTAGACGGAAAATTGGAAAACGAGGTCGGAGGAACCCGATCGAAGAACGCCGGCCCCCCCCCCCCGTGGACCCTGTTTCCACCGACGCGCTACCCCTCACGCCGTCTCACTTGAGTCCAGTAGACGGACCGGGTGGTCCGGCTTAGGAAAGGGGAGTTGTGACATTGAAACCCGGGGGACCCTGTTACCACCGTCGCACTACCCCCTATGCCGTCTCACCTGAGTCCAGTGGACGGACCGGGTGGTCCGGTTTAGGGAGGGGGAGTTGTGACGGGGAAACCCGTCACTATAGACGGAGAGGCTGCTCCTCTCCAATCCCGCCGGTACGGCAGCCGACGGCTCGGGAGGGCAGCACTCTCCAGCGCGTACGCAAGCCGCGGCGCGCGAGAGTTCCGGCGGCGCGAGGCCGGGAGTGAGCACGAGGCGGACGGCCATTCTCGTCCGGTGCCCGCAGCTCTCAACACGCGACGCGCGCGAGTCCTAGTGTGATCGAGCCGAGAGTGAGCATGAGCGTGTGTGCGTGCGTGAGCCAGGACGCCGAGGTCGACGACGTCGCCACCATCAACAGCCAGCGGAGACGAGAACAGCAAAGCCGAGCCGAGGACGAGCGAGACAGCGAACAGCGGCAAAGTTTGGTGTGCGCGTCGCGGCCCGGTGTCTCCCCCCCCCCTAGCGAACGTGCGTGTCGGCGAGCGCGCCGTCACCTCCCCAGTGAACGTGTGTGTTGGCGACCGCGCCAACACACTGCTAAGAACGACGGGCTCCGGCCCTGGCCCGGGCCTCTCCCCTCGCGTCCCCCCCGACGTCACGGCAGAGCGAGCGCGCGGACAGACTCCGTTCGAGTCTCCGCGCGCGGCCGTCCCCCCCCGAGAGAGTCCCCCGTGCTCCCGCGAGTAGAGCTAGCCGCGGCACTCCTGGCGCCCGTTATAAATACGGAGTGCCCGCGGTCGAGCCAATCCCTATAACGTGAACCTGGTGCGAACGGGCACCAGGTCACAAGATATACTGTCCCAACAAACACCTAAAACTCTGTCTGGACCAACTTCGTATTTTTCTCACCGCATAGGAATAAAATGAATTATCTGAAGAATTATGCCATCAATTAGTTGATAATCAATGTGCAAAAATATTCAATTATGCCGAAACGTAATTATAATTAATTTTTTAATCATAAATTATATTAGAAATGAATTATGATTGGAAAAGTTTCATTCAATTATATTCAGAATGAATTATGATGAAAAATTTGATCATCAGTTATTCGGAAGATAATTGTAAATAAAACTCATTGATCATTAATCATTCTATTGATAATTAAAGAATGACTTTTTTTATTATTGACGTCTAATTGATCAATTACAGGATATCTCATCCCTGAGCTATAATTTATATATAGAAAATAAATTCCGAAACAAACAGTGAATCTGAATGATGAAACTTTAACGAATAGTCTTGATAAAGATGTGCAACATATGGAAACACTCTCATATATCATCAGTTCAGTTTTTTCATTACTTGTTCGAAGTATTCAGTCATCGTTCACAACAAAGAATACAGTTAGTTTAAATCTTCTGCAATAGATTCTGGTACATAAGATGAGATTCTACGTATTTCATGATCAAAAACACGTTTGCCGTATTCAAGTGAACTTTGCGTCATTCAGGTATAGAATTAGGTCTATTCGTATGCACGAATAGAATATAGTCTAATATATGTATGGACTTAATGCATGTGTATGAATATATAGATACCCCACTGTATCTACCATAAAGACAAAAAAATCTTAGACATTCTTCCAAGTGGAAGAATGTGACATGTGTTTTGGGATTATGACAGTCTTCGTATGATCATGCAATCCATCAATCTCACCTCATGCATGTCCATCATACCAGAGTACGCAAAGTTATCCTCAATAACTTTGTTAGGACAAACATTCCTACTCAATGATGCCCATGGGATTCATATTGCTCACATTCTCTACTCGATATATCTCCAAAATGTTTCGAATCATCTGGAGCGATCTTTGTCAAATCTATCCCAGCTGGAACCCAAATGCGCTCCGTAGATTGACTTGAAATAAACTGTCTGACTTGTTCGAATACATCTTCATAAACAGCACCTTTGATCATTCCTGTGAGAGAATAAATGAGATAAAAAGTGACAATAAAATTGTTAAGGTGATAAGTTTGTTAATATATTAGAATATCCCGTATGTATTCTGAAAATTGAAATAGTACAGAAAAAATACATCTATAAAGTGCGATAATTTTATGTGGATAATGATCGGATATATGATATTCATCGAATTCTCTTAACAAATATGACTCAGTGAATCTAATAAAAATAAAATTAAAATGGACAGATTAAGGTATGATCATGATCATCACAAGTAGAAGCCTCATATGAAATATTCTGGCAAGCCGATATAAATGGTTGTAAGCTATAATCTGATTGAAAGAAAGTTGCTTTGCCCACGATTATGGAAAAACTTCGTAGAAAAACCCTTCTGGGATGGAGGACAACATGATTTCCCATCTAGAAATTCCATCAGGAACTCAACAGGCAATTCACTAAGATCCGATGAGAAGTTCCCAAATAGGAAAACGAGTGGGTGAATATGGAACCGAAATATATGTCATAAATCACAATACAAAACTAGAGAAATCAAACATATCTAGTATGTACTCTTAATAAACAAATGATTTTTTTCGGAACGGTATTAAACAGATTAATTATATAATTAATCTATTATACAAATTGTATATAATTCATGATTGTACATAAATAATTGCATACAAATCGCAAACAAAATCCTGAGTGTGCAATTTTTTTTTGATATCCCGTGTATAATAGTCTTGATTTTCTATCCCCGTAAAAAAAGATGTGATCTCAAAGTGATCTCAAATTGATCAGTTATAAATATGGCACTGTTTAATATTTTTTGAGACGAGAAAAAGATTGCATGAAAGTATGAGACGAGTGAGATCGTTTTGAGATCTCCCAGAGACGCTAATTTTTTCAAGTTTTGCGACGTTAGGTTTCCGATGATGGTGTTCCAAAAGTGCGCTCCTGGTGTATTTGCTTGGGGGGAGTGCCTGACCCTGGACCCGAACGATGTCCATGTAGTCAGGGTACACGATGGGGGTGTTATAAGAGTGCGCTGCTGGAATTTTTGCTTGAAGCAGCTGACCCTGGACCCGAACGATGTCCAGGTAGTCAGGGTACCCGATGAGGGTCTTCCAAGGGTGCGCTGCTGGAATTTTTGCTTGAAGCAGCTGACCCTGGACCCGAACGATGTCCAGGTAGTCAGGGTACCCGATGAGGGTATTCCAAGGGTGCGCTCCTGGTATTTTTCGTTGGAGTGCCTGACCCTGGACCCGAACGATGTCCAGGTAGTCAGGGTACCCGATGTGGGTGATCCAAGGGTGCGCTCCTGGTATTTTTGGTTGGAGTGCCTTACCCTGGACTCGAACGATGTCCAGGTAGTCAAGGTACCTGATGAGGGTGTTCCAAGGGTGCGCTCCTGGTATTTTTGGTTGGAGTACCTGACCCTGGACCCCAACGATGTCCAGGTAGTCAGATTACCCAATGACGGTGTTCCAAGGGTGCGCTCCTGGAATTTTTCTTTCAAGCAGCTAACCCTGGATCCGAACAATGTCCAGGTAGTCAGGGTACCCGATGAGGGTGTTCCAAGGGTGCGCTCCTGGTATTTCTGGTTGGAGTACCTGACCCTGGACTCGAACGATGTCCAGGTAGTCAGGGTACCCAATGACGGTGTTCCAAGGGTGCCCTCCTGGTATTTTTGGTTGGAGTGCCTGACCCTGGACCCGAACGATGTCTAGGTAATCAGGGTACCCGATGAGGGTCTTCCAAGGGTGCGCTTCTGGAATTTTTGCTTGAAGCAGCTGACCCTGGACCCGAACGATGTCCAGGTAGTCAGGGTACCCGATGACGGTGTTCCAAGGGTGCGCTCCTGGTATTTTTGGATGGAGTGCCTGACCCTGGACCCGAACGATGTCCAAGTAGTCAGGGTATACGATGACAGTGTTCCGAGAGTGCGCTCCTGGTATTTCTGGTTGGAGTACCCTACCCTGGACCCCAACGATGTCCAGGTAGTCAGGGTACCCAATGACGGTGTTCCAAGGGTGCGCTCCTGGAATTCTTCTTTGAAGCATCTAACCCTGGATCCGAACGATGTCCAGGTAGCCAGGTTACCCAATGACGGTGTTGCAAGGGTGCGCTCCTGGTATTTCTGATTGGAGTACCTGACCCTGAACTCGAATGATGTCCAGGTAGTCAGGGTACCCGATGAGGGTGTTCCAAGGGTGCGCTCCTGGTATTTCTGGTTGGAGTACCTGACCCTGGACCCGAACGATGTCCAGGTAGTCAGATTACCCAATGACGGTGTTCCAAGGGTGCGCTCCTGGAATTTTTGCTTGAAGCAGCTGACCCTGGACCCGAACGATGTCCAGGTAGTCAGGTTACCCAATGACGGTGTTCCAAGGGTGCGCTCCTGGAATTTTCGCTTGAATCAGCTTACCATGGACCCGACCGATGTCCAGGTAGTCCGGGTACCCGATGACGGTGTTTCAAGGGTGCGCTCCTGGTATTTTTCGTTGTAGAAGCTGACCCTGGACTCGAACGATGTCCAGAGAGTCAGTTTACCCGATGACGGTGTCCCACGGGTGTGTGTGTTTATATATAATATATCCATATGCGGTCTGGATAACTTAATCGAATCACAACTTTTGTGTACACCTACATTATTCCATTCTTTGATGTTTAGTCTTTGATCTTATTTTTAATCATATACCTAGGTGGTGATAGCCTTTGGAAGGAAACAAAAATTATAAACTTAAAGGAAATTAAATTATGTGCCCCAGGGAAATTTTTTATGTGACAAAGCTGAGAGAATGTTATAGATACATGAAATTTATTTATAAAAGTCGCCGATATAGTAGTTGCTCTTATATAAAATCTAAAAGAAACAACGATTCTATCATTGTGACAAATTATTCTATATTTGGATTAATAAAAAATATATGCAAAATGAAGTACGTCGATACTGATATTGTAATAATTTTCATGAATGTACTAAATGTAAAATATGAGTGCTTTAATGCGAATGTGAATCATGTGAAAATTGTAAATAGACAGCTCAGTGATTTTACTTTTATACAGTGGAATGATATAATTAGTCCGAGTTTACTCATACATTGTGGTGATCAATTTAATTGTAGCAGAATTGCTGAATGTGCCATGGGTAAAAAATCAAACTAATGTACATGTTATTTGTAGTATTATGAACTGTTCAGATCAAATTTTGATTACTAAAATAATTTGTTCAATTTTTTCGTTCAAAAATGATCAAATGAATGTAATTATATATAAAGATGTTATAAAGATTAAGTTATTGAAAGGGTTCCTTTAAAGTATGAAAAACGTATACATATGTATATAAATATACATAAATATACAAAAACGTACAAAAACGTACAAAAATGTACAAAAATGTACAAAAACGTACAAAAACGTATACAAACGTACAAAAATGTACAAAAGCATACATAACTATACAAAAACGTACAAAAACGTACAAAAATGTATAAAAACGTACAAAAATGTACAAAAATATACAAAAACGTACAAAAACGTATACAAACGTACAAAAATGTACAAAAGCATACATAACCATATAAAAACGTACACGAACATACAAAAACGTATAAAAATGTACGGAAACGTACGAAAACGTATAGAATTGTAGAAAATTGTAGTGAGTATGTGAACAGTTTTTCAAAGTTGTTCCAAATGGGACACTTATAAATATTTTTGTACGTTTTTCTACGTTTTTGTACGTTTTCGTTCATTTCTATACGTTTTTGTACGTTTTTGTACAATTATGTACAAAAATTATTTTTACTAGGGATTATTTTTACTCAATCTTAGCAGGACATTGGAAGATAATATTCATCTTTTTTTCAACCACCAAATATCTCACCTGTTTCCAAACATTATTCCAAGCTTCAATTTCTTCACCCTCACAATTCAATTCTGGTACATCTGCTGTCCTCATGATATCTGATTGATAGAGCACCATATCAGAATCATACGTGTAATTTTTATTCTAATTTTGTTTTCAAAAGGACAAAATCTCCAATCTTTTAGTTTAGGATCATTCTCACTAAAGCCTTCCCACTGCAAATTTTCAAGATCTTCACATACAACTTCTACATCACCTCCTTCAGACCAATCATAGATCAATAAACAAGAATTTCCACTGTTGTAATTCAAATAATCCTTCTTATGATTTTCTTCAATGTTTGATAGGTATTAGTCAGTGAGGACTGGAGAATTCTGTTCGTGTGGTAAACATCGGTCCTTGATATTTTGCTAATTACAGAGAACAATATTAGAAAATAGCTATGTGATACGGATGATTAAGAAATCATAACATCTTCTAAGTTTTGCAGTAGTAATCTTACTTGAGTAACATCAACAGAAACATCCAAATCAATGACTACGTGCTGTTTCATGTAGAAGTGCAGTGAGGCTAAGCAGCAATCTGAGCTAGGGTATTCATGTAAATTGTTTGCCTCGTCATTAGCATATACTGTTGCATAGCTGCAGAGTTATCATCAGTTGGATTCTGCAGGAATCTCTCAATATCCCATGTCTGCACAGCCTTCGGCAACTTACAGTCGAGAGTTCGTACATCAAAACCCCAATGTCATCGAAAGTAGGTGCTGGCATATACAGGAAATAAAATTCTAGCAAGCTCGCGAGCTAACTTGTTCTTACCAGATGCTATTTGACCATCGACTAAGATGAGCTTGGAATGCTTGTGAATTTCCATAATCATAGTCATTACAGTGTACTCTTTTTCATGGTATGGGAAAGGTTTTATGTTTGGGATTCCACTCTCATCCCTAAGAGATGCTCTCAAAAAATTTGCCACTTGATACTTGTTAATATTAATCCTTGAGTTGAACCTGAAATAAAAACATTCTAATTATATAACAATAATGTATCATTTTGTACAATATGTTATTATATAAGGATAGGTTCATTTTATTAACTGTATGAAGTCAAGTTCAATACTTACAGTCCATTGGTTCTGATATTTTAAAACTCCAAATGCATCGAACGAGGCTGCTCCTGTACCAATCATTGTGGATAAATCTGAGCCATCCAGTATTGAATTTTCCAACCACCCACACGAGATGGATGGAGACTCGATTTTTCATTACTAAATGTTCTCCATTCTGATCCTACATCCATGAAGGCTCGGCTGTTGGTGTATTACTTTCAGAGAATATGTCCTGCACCTTGAGTGAATTTTTGGTCAAGTTGAGACCCTCAACTGGAATGATTCTTCTCGGGAACAGGCAGCACTCTTGCAAGCTGCTCACGTCCATTTGAACCTCCAGCAACGAACGATCACTTATATTCTAATCCAGTTATCATACGGATAGGCTAGGATCTGAATGTAAATATTTCTTCAGCAATAAAATGAAATTCACCTAATAGCTCTTTGCTATTTCTGCCAATGCCTCGTAGAAAAGTCTTGGATAAAATGGTTTCTGCTCTTTAGCTGTAAATCTTAGTCTGGTATCAAAAAAGAATGATTTTGTACCACACTTAGCTTCACCTTTTCTCACGCCTGCTTACCGTCGAAATGATGATGGGAGCTTGATGATCTCAAGTTCGCTTTAGTGGACTTCGGGTGCCAAGTGCTAACTAGGAAACCACTTGGGATGTGGGTCACCAATCTTGACCAAAATTTTTTTTGGTGTTTACTTGTGGCAAGAATAGAGTGTATCCAAAGTTTTAGGGTCCAACGCTCCCAAACTTCCAAGATATTAATTTACGTATTTTAGTTGAAAACGCTGGACTCGTCCCAAATGACCATATGCCATCTGAGACGTATTTCCCTCACTGCACTACACTTTCCACTGCTATAACTTGAATACCACATCACATTTTATCCTGAAAAACATATGAAAGGAGTAAATAACGTGTATACTCAACAAATCTGACTTCCATGTCTTACTCACATAGAGTGAAACATGGCATATGTGAAAAAATCAACGCTAATCGACTTTTCATGCTGTGCTTGGATACTGAAACAATAACAACATGTATACAAGCACAAAGACCACAAATGTAGTATCATAAGACAACAATTCAGTGTCAGACTTGATTTATATTCATGGAAACTTCAATTCTGAACATGTGTCGACCAATATCATACTCATACCAATATCAACACACACATATTATTATTGCTTCAGTATCCAAGCACAGAGTGAAAAGTCGATTAGCATTGACTTTTTCATTTATTTTATGTTTTACTCTATGTGAGTAAGACATGGAAATAAGAGTTGTTGAGTATACACGTTATTTACTCTTTCTTTATGTTTTTCAGGATAAAATGTGATGGGGTGTTCAGTGAGATCAATGAAAGTGTAGTGCAGTGAGGGAAATACGTCTCAGATGACATATTGTCTTTTGGGGCGAGACCAGCGTTTTTAACTAAAATACATAAATTAATATCTTGGAAGTTTGGGAGCGTTGGACCCTAAAACTTTGGATACACTCTATTCTTGTCATAAGTAAACACCAAAAAAATTTTGGTCCAGATTGGTGACCCACATCCCAAGTGGTCTCCTAGTAAGTAAAACTGAGTAGCACACGTTACGATTTTTTCCACAGTGGATTTTCACGCGGAATTATGGTTTTTTAGTTGGTCGTTGAATTTCTCGCACCCAACTGACGGCCACTGCACATGCGCACTCCAACGCTGATGTTATACAATTTACGTACCAGTACTTTGAAAAATGATTTTTACTTATAATGTTGTTGGAAAACTATTTTCCTTCCACAATTAGATCCCGCAAATAGGGAGAAAACGATTAGATTACAGACATTATCATTTAACTGGTAATTTCATTCAATATCACGAATAAAATCCAGCGCCCAGAAAGTCACAAGACGAAAGTTACAAGGGAAACGATGCCTAATTTTTAAGATGAATAAAAATGATTTATTTATGGAAAATATGGATTTTATAAAATACCAATCGATTCCGCAAATCAGGAAAAATCGATTGGCCACCTGGGAATTCTATAAAAACAGTCAAATCGTTCTATAAAAAAAGTAGAAAGTGACTTAGCGCCGCGCCCAAATTCCGGATTTTATTTTCGCGATATCTCGGAAACTACGTTCCCGCAAATGAAAATGATTCTGGAGAAAATTCCCGCAAAACAGGAGAAATCGTTTGGACTATGAGTTTTTTCAGTGTGATGATATTTTCATTTTTTGGGCGCTAACTTTGCAAGTCTGCATGCTCCTGTCGTTCACCAGTCTGGTGGGGTCACGAGAGGTCATGTTATGACGCCTCATAGTGTATACGGTACTACTTACGCGCTCTCTATTCCATACAGACACTGACTCGTGCTACCCACTTACGATACCACACATACACTCTTGTGCTTTGCAGTCACGATTCCATATAAAAACAGACTAGCGCTTCGCGCCCCCTGTACCATATGAACGCGGGCTTGCGCTTCGCGCTCATGATTCCATACATACACGTTCGCGTTCCGTGCTCTCTTTCTATATCTACGAAGTCACACTCAGGGCTCTGTTTCCATACATACAAATTCAACTTGCACGCTCTTTTCCCATAAATATAGAATCACGCTACACGAAGCCGAGAAACTCCGAAAAAATCCAATTCCATTGTGACCAATAGTACGCGAAATATTCAATCTTCAATTTTCCGCGGGTCGTAGTCACCGCAAGCAAGGACCCCATGACGAGAGAGCTACCTCCACTCTCCGTGTCCGGATACATACTGGTCAGAAGGCTCCCCCCACTCCCCATGTCTGAATACATACCGTACCTTCTACCACACCTGAAATGACCTATGAGACTTGATTCGGAACGGACTTTTGTATACCACTCGATTTTTAATGTCTTTTCCTCTATAGCTAATTTTGAAGTGTGACTTTCTTCAATACACTCTTGGAATGGATGCTTTCTCCTTCCAAGTGACGATATAAATCAGGCTATATGTTAGAAGAATTTGATAATGGATGGATTTTCACCAAATAACATTAAAAATTGATATCAAACTGAATTTTTCTATGAAACTGGAAAATTCATAGTACAAATTCAATTTATAAGAGAAGTTCTACCCTCAGCTATCTTTATTTGCTAGCAGAGGACACTAGTGTGCCCCTAGTTTAGATGTATGGTAAATTCCCTGAAAATATGGTATGCTTTGGAGAATTAAATTCTCATCCAAATTTCTTACCTTCCATGAATCATTGAAGGAATATATTCATCCAGAGAATTCACTTCTAGTCATATTTATCATACTGATTCATCGTACGAAGAAATGTGATACGATGAAAATAGATAGTCTTGGATTCAATGCAATCATTAAAAGGACGTATATTATACTAAAGGTTAAGATCAATTAATTGCGATTTCATGAAATTAGAATTGAAAAATTTAATCATTGATGATCAGTAGATCTTCCGAATAATTGATGATTAAGTTTTTGATCATAATTCGTTCCGAATGAAACTCTTCGAATCATCAATAATTTCTAATATAATTGATGATCAGAGAATTGATTATAACTACATTTTGAAATAATTGAATATTTTGGCACATTAATTATCGATTAATTAATGGCATGTATGATCAGATAATTGATGTTCTAATGACAGATTTTTCAATTGTTTATATTTTTCAGCCATTTTCCACACTCGCACACACACAGGTATGTACATATATATATATATATGTATTATATATATATATTATATATGTATATATATATATGTACATATATATATATATATGTACATCTTCTCTTATAAATTGAATTTGTACTATGAATTTTCCAGTTTCATAGAAAAATTCAGTTTGATATCAATTTTTAATGTTATTTGGTGAAAATCCATCCATTATCAAATTCTTCTAACATATAGCCTGATTTATATCGTCACTTGGAAGGAGAAAGCATCCATTCCAAGAGTGTATTGAAGAAAGTCACACTTCAAAATTAGCTATAGAGGAAAAGACATTAAAAATCGAGTGGTATACAAAAGTCCGTTCCGAATCAAGTCTCATAGGTCATTTCAGGTGTGGTAGAAGGTACGGTATGTATTCAGACATGGGGAGTGGGGGGAGCCTTCTGACCAGTATGTATCCGGACACGGAGAGTGGAGGTAGCTCTCTCGTCATGGGGTCCTTGCTTGCGGTGACTACGACCCGCGGAAAATTGAAGATTGAATATTTCGCGTACTATTGGTCACAATGGAATTGGATTTTTTCGGAGTTTCTCGGCTTCGTGTAGCGTGATTCTATATTTATGGGAAAAGAGCGTGCAAGTTGAATTTGTATGTATGGAAACAGAGCCCTGAGTGTGACTTCGTAGATATAGAAAGAGAGCACGGAACGCGAACGTGTATGTATGGAATCATGAGCGCGAAGCG
>JAJGXB010000879.1:0-23529 GCA_020882725.1 Aphelinus certus
AATTTTTCACATTTTCACAGAAAAAAAAACATAAAACAGGCCATATCTCAAAAACCTATTTTTTTTAATTCTTTTAAGTAGTCTAGATCGAAAGCTGAGGTTTTTTTACGTTGATATAGACCTTTTGGAAACATAATTTTTTTTGTATTCGAGTAATTGAGTAGCGAACATGAGAAAATGCGCCGCGTCGGGCCGGGCCGCGCCGTGCCGCGCCGCGCTGACTCCATCACGTCATCAAAAGGTCTATATCAACGTAAAAAAACCTCAGCTTTCGATCTAGACTACTTAAAAGAATTAAAAAAAATAGGTTTTTGAGATATGGCCTGTTTTATGTTTTTTTTCTGTGAAAAGGTGAAAAATTTGGAAAACTAAATTCACCATCGGAAAGCTGAGAAAAAACTACATTGATAACATATCCAACATTATTCAGATATGGGTCATATAGAGTCGAAAACAAGCGTCGAAAACGTCAGGTTTTCGCGTCCGCGAGCCGGCTCTGGAGAGTTGACGTGAAACGCCCCATATATACATATGTATACATATGTATATTTGTATATATGTAGCGAGTGCGCGCTCATGCGATGCACTAAAGAAGTCGAATGCGGAGTTGATGAAGAGTCAGATCGGGAAAGGAGGCGTATCCTATTAGTCGACAGTGCGCATGTGCCCCACCAAGCAACCGCTGCGGCGACGGATCCGGAGGCTCTCCGTCTCCGAGCTGTGAGAACGCGCGGAGTTCTGGAGGGGGAAATGCTGCAGCGCCAAGCTTGTTTCAGTGTAGATTCCATGCATTCCATGCATCCGTGACTCATCTGTAATGAGCTGAGCTCTTTTTTGTTTGTTCGGAACGGTGATGATTGTATATCCGGATCCTGATCGTCTTTGTCTGATTCAGACAATGCTAACGCATTATCTGGCTCGTTCGATCTGACTGGTACTGGTTTTTTTACGTGATTTTCCGACTTCCGTAATGTGATTTTGCCCCGCTCTTTTTGGTCAATACGCGTTCTCGTTCTCACGTTTGTGATCGACGATATTATCGGTCGCGCGCCAGGGTCTTCCTCGTCCTACTCTGACAACGCTAGCGCATTATCGTTCATATACGGTTCTACCGTCTTCGAAACGGGACCCTTCGATTCGCGAGTACTCTTTCCGAGTGCCGATCGATTCTCCAGAATAAATTTTTCTATCGCCGGTATCATTGCTACTCCTTCCGGCAGCTTAAGGTAATCGAGGATGTTCATCACTTGTTTACTCGTCTCTTCCGCATCCGTATTCTTCGTACCCTCGCTCTCGCTCTCTTCGCGGCGAGCAGCCTCTCCATCTACAGTGACGGTTTTCCCGCTCATAACATGGATTTGTGATTTCAGTACTTTCTTATCTTGACATTGTCAATATGTTCTGTAACGGCATTTTCAATGGCTGCAATGATTAAGTGTACATTGGAAAAATATTCATTCCGTAGTCGGACGGATAACCATTCTTGTTGGATACTTGGCATTTGATGCTAGATTTCAGTGCTTTCTCGTATCACCATTGACAAAATAAACTGTTATGTATAGTTGGATTTCATATCACTGTATTTGATATTGAGGTTATTAGTTAGAAATCCGTAACAGTGAAACATGAGGAAGGAAGAAGGCTTCAACTTCTATGAATACTAACTGACATGAATTTAAATTGACTGAAATTAGAAACATTTTCAAATTTCTTTTCACTCAAAAAAATTGAGTAGAATGAAAGTTTATCCAACAACGAACCAAAGAATACGGAGTATACTCGTCGTCTACGTATACCTTTTCCAAAGGTCCATTTTTGCTTCTGAAAAAGAAAACTCATCGAGGAGTATTTTTCTAATTTCAACCATTTATGATTTTTCTACTAGACTTCTACAAAAGTATATGAGTTGATTACTCGACATGGATTTGTGATTTCAGTACTTTCTTATCTTGACATTGTCAAATTGTTTTGCACTGAGAAAAACGATTTGCATTGCCTCAAGAGGATTATAGTTTTGGGTCAATCCTTTTGTGGCGAGAGTTATTCCTCTTGAGTCAAGAGGGAAATAATATTGCTTCGAACCCCGTGTTATTCGGTGTAAGAGGATTTTCCATTCAATCAATCTTCTTGCTGCAAGACGATTTCGTTTCGAGGCAAAAGGAGTTTTCACTTTGGAGTTTACGACTTGTATCGACAAGTAAGTAAACTTGTGTAGAGTTAATGCCTGTGCATCCGTGACTCGTCAAGCTGCATCGTATCCCTCTGAGGTTTATCGATAGCAGTCGATATGTGCTTATTTGATGCAGAATGTTGAAAAGAGAAATCAACCAAGCCTGCCGAAACAGGCGTCACGCGTCAGTTCACCGCGAGCATCTGTAGCAGTGAGTTCGTGCTCCGCGACACTCTAAATAGTAGCTGAATTTAGAGACTTAACGGGTGAGTTGGTGTTTATTTTCGATCTGTAGAAGAGCACAGAGTCATGATTTATAATTATTCAACCCATTAGTGTCTGAACGGACACTTTTTGATGCCAAAGTTCAGAGACTCACTATACGATGCCTTTAATTGGAAAAAAATCTGGAACCACTGTTCCCTATGGTTCAAAAGGTGCTCTTCCGTATGGTTCAGGTTAGAAAATCCAAAAATGAGACTTTCTATAGAAAAATAGAAATTCAAAAAAAAAGCCAAAATTTTATGATAAAATTTTTTTTCTGAGGAATTTTTTTCTGCCTTTGCATTTTTTCACATACTTAAAACTAATAAATATCGCGTCCACTAAAAGTTATTATTCACACAAAATCGGAAAATTTTTTAATAAAGACAAAATGGCGACCGGCAGAAAAAATTTTTGGATCTCAAAAAAATTTTAGGGTATTCATTGACTGATTCTAAGACTTTTTCGTACCCAAAAATTTTTCCTTCAAACCATAGATTCCGAGGAAATAATTGCTGAAGTTTGAAACTACGATTTTTTTTGCCGGTCGCTATTTTGTCTTCATAAAAAAATTTTCCGATTATGTATGGTTAAAAACTTTTAGTTATGGACCCATGGACGTGATATTTACTAGTTTTTAGTATGTGAAAGAATGAAAAGGCAGGACAAAATTCCTCAAAAAAAAATTTTCATCACAAAATTTCGGCTTTTTTTTACAAATTGCTATTTTTTCATAGAAAAACTCATTTTTGGATTTTCTTACCATCACCATTCGAAAGAGCACCTTTCGAACCATAGAAAACTGTGATTCCAGATTTTTTTCCGATCAAATGCTTCGTACAGTGAGTCTCTGAATTTTGGCTCGAAAAGTGTCCGTTCAGGCGCTAATGGGTTAAGACCCAATTGGTACCAAAAGTAAGAATCATGTGATGAAATCTCATGATTTGATATAGGTAATGTGTAGCTGCTGCACAGTACATACAGTCACGTTAATTATCTAATTTCCAACAAATTTTATATTGCAAATAATGATTATTGAGGCCTCTTGGAAACATAGCGTATCTGATACGGCAGCCGCCGGCTTGGGAGGGCAGCACTCTTCAGCGCGTGCGCGAGCCGCGGCGCGAGAGAGTTCCGGCGGCGCGAGGCCGCGAGCGAGCACGAGGCGGACGGCCATTCTCGTCCGGGGCCCGCAGCCATCAACACGCGACACGTGACTAGTCCTGAGTACCGAGCCTCAGAGTGTGCGAGATCATGTGCGTGTGTGCGAGACGTGGACATCAAGGCCGGCGACGCAGCCATCAGCGACCCGAGCAGCAGCCAGCAGCCGAGCCGAGCGAGCAGAGCGAGAGTGAGAGAACGTCGCAAATGTTTGCTGTGCGCGTCGCGGCCCCGGTGTTCCCCCACGAGAACGTGTGTGTTGGAGAGCGCGCCAACACACCCTAAGAACGACGGGCTTTGGCCCTGGCCCGGGCCTCTCCCCTCGCCCCCCCCCCCAACGTCACGGCCAGTGCGAAGCACGCGGAGTAGACTCCGTTCGAGTCCCCGCGCGCGGCCGTCCCCCACATGAGATCCCCCGTGCTCGCCAGCTAGTCGTGGCACTCCTGGCGCCCGTATATAAATACGGAGTGTCCGGCGGTTAGAGCCATCCCTGAGCGCGCGTGTCCTCGTGCAACCTGGTGCGAACGGGCACCAGGTCACAGATTGGCGCCGTTTACGTGAGTTCCGCGGTCGTGATCGGGGGAGTAAAATCGAGCGGAGAGTGTGTGCGCGAGTGAAAATAATTAACTCGAGCAAACAGAAACAGAAATTCAAGGAACGTGTCGCAGATTCAAAAAAGCCTTCAGGCACAGATTCGTGGTCGAGACGGACGACGAAGACGTGTGAGAAGAGCTACGAGCGCGTAAACAACACGAATCGGAAAAAATTTCAACATTCCTGTCAAAATTCGAATCAATCGTCCGATACTTTGAGGTTGTACCTACGGAGGCGAGGCGGGTCAACACAGCTTTTCGGGACCTGCTTCCAATTTATAGAAGTGCTATGCTGCACATGAGAATAAATTCATACAGAGATCTAGAACGAGTGGACAAGGAGTACAAAAAGCTCCGAGACCTGGACGCGCGGTACGAGCTGCCGCCGACCAGAGAGAAATCGCGCATACCAGCAGCGGCGTACGAAAGCGATACGAAAACGGGATCAATATCGGTGATTCGAAAATCTGACACTAAGCGCGGTAACAATGAGAGTTCGGCAGAGGGAGGGAAAGCGAAGAAACCACAGAACAATAAGAAGGAAACGAAAGAGAAAGCAGAGGTCGCGGCGGCGACAACGGAACGACCGGCCAAATCGGAGATCAGCGAGATGGAGCAGCTGCTGATCGAGCTGATGGAAGACCGGAAAAGAGGACGTTCAACCTTGAACGAACGGAGTCTCAGGCGGTGGAGAAGGCAATAGGGTTGACGAATTTTTCACAACACCTAGTTTTTTCATATAAAATGCATGGAGAATCAGAAAATAATTTGGTCGTATTTTTTTATTTTTGTTTAATGTTAATTTTCTACAAGATATGACCGTTAAAAGATTCGGCGTTTTCGATAGATATTGATATACTTCAAATGCAAATGACGTCATATCGTTACTAACGACATGAATTTCATCTCCTCATATTAGCTCGAATTTTGATTGGATCGAAAAACAAAAAAATACGACCTAATTAATTTTGCACGTTCTTCCGATTTCTACGATAAAAAAAATAGCGTATTCTTCCCAATTGAGGAGTTCGATAAATAGAAAAACCAGTTGTCGAGCTCAACGAGTCGAGAGGACGGCACGAAAGAACGAGCAAATGAAAAATCGGAGGAAACTCGGGAACAGGTTGACGAATCTGACTCGCGAATGCCGATTAATCAGCACGAGTCGAATCGGGTCGGAACGAGTAAAGTCGTCGAGACTGACGACAAATGTGTCAGTAATAATCGCGGGAAAAATACCAATAGAGTGCCTCAAGCTGATTACAGTGCACAGCCAAGTCAGAAGGTACTTGCTATACTGCACAACGAGTTCGTGAACGAGAGCGAGAACGAGCCCCGGAGCCGTAGCCAAAAGCCAGCAGTGTGTGCTGGTAACGGCAAAACGGAAGACTGGAAAATACCGCAGAGTGTGACGAGTACGAGTAACGTGAGTGTGAACGACGCTCCCAGCGGTAGTAATGCTGCGCCCAGCGCTGGGCATACCAGGGGAGCGAACGAGCACAAGATAGCACCTGATCCAGAGGGGTCAGGAACGAGCGACTGTCTATCAGCATTTCAACGAGTGCAGAATGCATGCTGCCCGAGCATACGCGACCTACGGAGGCGTATGAGGAATTGCTGATCGAAAAGCGTCTGAGTGACGCAGCCAATTCCGATGAGGATGAAATCGACATCGAGGTCGAGAAAATGAACCAGTTGCGAGAGTTGCAAGGAGCAAAACGCTCCTTGCTGGAGCACTGGTTCAGCGGGGAAAGCGCGGTCGAGAGTACCCAGGACATAGGTGGCCAGCCCACAATCGCGTCCGGTAACGATGCAGTGTGCGCCCACCTTGTCCAAGGGAACGCTACGGAACGAACAAGCACGGATGTCCCGAGTGATCCGGCCGAGATCATTATCAACGGGGTAGTGGGCGACGACCGGAATTACTTGGGCATCGTGATTGGGGGGAAGCTGTTCAGAGCATTGTACGACACCGGAGCAACACATACGGTGGTGGGCGACGGGGTCATAAAACACCTGAAGGACCGGTTGATACCGACAACCACAGCGGTGTACAATGCAAACAGAGAAAGTATGAACGTCGCGGTCAAACTGAAGTTGAAATGGGCGGCGGATGGAACTGTCCAAACGATGGAAGTATTGAACGCACATAATCTGGAATACGATGTTTACATCGGGAAAGATTTTGTGAAGTTGTTCAAATTCAAAGAGGACGATGAGATCAAATCATGGAGAGTGGGTCAAGGGAAATGGAGGAAATTTTTGAACGCCTCAACTCGAGTGCACTCTGACGATTATGTATACGCGGAGTGCGCTGGAATCTCGGCGGTGAACAACGAAGATCGAGAAAAGATTGAACGACTGATCGAGGAATATCTGCCGGAAAAAGTGAAGAGATTAGGGGTAACCACGATGACGGAACTTCACATCGATGTACAAGGGTCTCCACCGATCAGGCAGAAACTACGAAGGATGTCACCAGTGGTACAAGAGATTGCGAAAGCCGAAGTGCAGAAAATGTTTGAGCAAGGAGTTATAGAACGATCGGACAGTGATTGGTGCAGCATGCCAGTCATTGTCAAGAAAGCGGACGGGTCGTCGCGATTTTGTATCGATTATAGAGATGTAAACAAAGTAACGAAACGAGACGTGGACCCTATCCCGAGTATCGATATTATTCTAGATAAATTACGGAGAGCGCGATTCATTACGAAAATCGATCTGAAATCGGCGTACTATCAAATTAAGTTAGAGGAAAACAGTCGCAAGTAGACGGCGTTTGCAGTACACTGGTCTGGGCTATGGCAATTCAAAAGAATGCCCTTTGGACTTACGAACGCACTAATGACCTTCCAGCGACTGATCGACGCTCTTTTCGGGCCAGAACTTGAGCCACACGTGTTTGGTTATTTGAATAACTTGATCATCGCAACAGAAACGTTTGAGGAGCACTTATTCTGGCTCGAGAAGGTGCTGAAAAAGTTGCGGGAGGCAAATCTGACGGTGAACCGAGGGAAATGCGAGTTCTGCTGTGAGCAAGTCAAATATTTAGGATATTTGCTTGACGCGGACGGCCTGCGGCTAGATCCAGCGACAATCGCGCCGGTTCTCGAGTACCCAGCACCCAAGAACGTGGAACAATTGAGAAGATTTCTAGGTATGATTGGTTGGTACGCGCGATTCATGAAGTACGACGGAAAGTTGAAAGTACCCTTGCTCAAACTATCAAAAGAGGAGGCGAGTTTTGAATGGGGAAAGGAACAGAACGAGTCGTTTACGAGCTGGAAAATAGCTCTCACAGAAGCACCGGTTTTTGCCCGACTGGATTTCTTGAGGCCCTTTACAATTCAATGCGACGCGAGTAATTACGCGTTGGGCGCGGTGTTATCACAAGAGCATGAGGATGGCGAACACCCGATCGTGTTCATCAGCCATGTGCTCACGCCCGCGGAACGGAACTACATGACCACGGAGAAAGAATGTCTGGCAATCATATGGGCCATTCAAAAGCTGTGACCATACATCGAAGGAATGGAATTTCACGTCATAACGGATCACTCAGCGCTACAGTGTTTGAGGAACTTAAAAAATCTGACGAATCGGTTGGCTAGATGGGTAATTGAATTACAACAGTGGGATGTTACGATAACCCACAGGAAGGGCGAACTTAATAAGGTGCCCGAGGCCCTGTCGCGTGCTTTTGGAGACGTAACAGGAGTGGCTTCGCTGAGCGTAGTAAACGACAAGTGGTACAATGAACAACGGGAATAGGTGAAAACCTTCCCACGGAAATTCGGGAACTGGAAAGTTGAGAACGATCTTTTGTACGTGTATCGTAGGGATAATTTATTAGATCCGGTAACAAACAAAGACAAAAACTGGAAGTTGGTAGTGCCAGAGGAGTGGAGAGAACGCGTGATGCGAGATGCGCATGATGAATCGCCGTTAGGCCATCTCAGCATCGAGAAAACGTATGATAGAATCGCTCGCGAGTATTATTGGCCAGGTAGCTACCATGACGTGTACGAGTACGTAAAAGCTTGCCGAATTCGTCAACAGTACAAAACGTCACAGCAGCCGCCTCAAGGCCTCATGGGCAAACGATGCGTCGACAGGACATGGAACGTAGTAGCTGCGGATACGATGGAATTGCCTTCAACGAGTTAGTCCTGAACAGATGGGGGCGCTGGAGCACTTTTTAACCGACGACGGGAAAGAATATGGAAATAAAATAGTGAATGAGAATCTGGCTAAATATAACATCACGCACGTAACGACGGCACCCTACCATCCTCAGGCTAACCCCGTGGAACGCTGCAACAGAACGATTAAGACCATGTTGGCTGTGTTCGTGGGCAAGGACCATCGGGGTTGGAACAAGTACCTTTGCGAGCTACGGCAAGCTTACGACATGGCGAAAAATGATTCGTGCACCGGCGTTTTTAAATTTCGGACGACATCCGGTCCCTATTAACAGCATGAGACGAGAGGTAGAAGAATGCTCACCAATCGCCGAGACTTCAAACGAGAATCCGAAGGAACGAGCACGGCGATTGGAGGCATCACGTGATTACGTGATTAAGAATGCATTCAAGGCCCAGGAACAGCAGGGGAAACAGTATAACAAAGGGAGGAAACACGCGGAATTTAATGTAGGAGACATGGTATGGCGGTTGGAACACGCACTCTCCAGCGCGGATAAGAGGGTAAATCGCAAGTTAGCTCCTAAGCAAACGGGGCTCTATCGGATAGCAAAGAATCTATCGCCACTTACGTATATCCTGGATATGGGCCGGAGCAAACGAAACGCGGAAGCATCGGTCAGCGAGCTATCGCGATGAATACCCCCTCGAACGTCAAAGACCGTGTAAACGTATGGCCAATTGCTTTGCTTTGATCGTGATTAAACGACCAAACGAACGGACATTGGTGACCCACACATGGTGTACGATGTGACCGCAAAGCGTTTGGGACGGGGAGGAGGGCGGTCCACCGCCCTCAAGAAACGATGGAGGTGGCACGCGGTGTACCGGAAGCCTACCGGCAAAGTCGCCACGGGAGACCCTGGTCGGCACAGAGACGTGCGACCGGGTGTGATAAGTAAACGGAAAACTGGAGAACGAGGTTGGAGGAACCTGAACGAAGAACGCTGGGCCCCCGGGGACCCTGTTTACATCGGCGCGCTACCCCTTATGCCGTCTCACTCGAGTCCAGTAGACGGACCGGGTGGTCCGGCTTTGGGAGGGTGAGTTGTGACGGGGAAACCCGGAAGACCCTGTTCCCACCGTCGCGCTACCCCCTATGCCGTCTCACCTGAGTCCAGTGGACGGACCGGGTGGTCCGGTTTAGGGAGGGGGAGTTGTGACGGGGAAACCCGTCACTGTAGACGGAGAGGCTGCTCCTCTCCGATCCGGCCGGTACGGCAGCCGCCCGCTCGGGAGGGCAGCACTCTCCAGCGCGTACGCGAGTCACGGCGCGCGAGAGTTCCGGCGGCGCGAGGTTGCGAGCGAGCACGTGGCGGATGGCCATTCTCGTCCGGCCCGGGCCTCGTGCAACCTGGTGCGAACGGGCACCAGGTCACACAAGCTTATTTAACTTTACATGTTAAATGATATTCACACTTACTATGAGTCACTTGAGAACCGGTTCACCAATCTTGACCAAACTATTTGGTATATTAGTTAATCTGAAGAATAGGCTGTGCTCACAGTCCCAGAGACTAACACTCCCAAACTCCCAAATTATTAATCAGAATGCCTTGGTAGGAGACGTATTTCTCATTCCAAAAGACAATATGTCATCTGAGGTGTATTTCCGCTGATTAGGATGCACTTTAATTTCAATCACTGGATACTACAGCTTAATTAATCCTGAAACGGATGCAAAGAGAGTAAATACATATGTAATTATTAATATTTACTTGAATGTCTTACTCACATGGAGAAAAACATGAAAGAAATGAAAATAAGACACGTTTTGCGACTTTTCACTCTGTGCTTGGATACTCAAGCAATGAATTTATGTATTCAAGCACGAGTGACCCACATATACTAAAATTGTACGATAATTGAGTGTCGGAATTGAGTTCCATCCATAAGAACTTTAATTCTGAACACTTGCTTGTCCAAAATCAGTCTATATAAGAACAATAACAAAATTTGTTACTTACAGTCATTCACTATTTACAATAAAGTCTTTGTCCTTGTGCAGATTACCTGAAATACAAATTATCAACGAAGAATCAAATTCTTACTGGATATACATATTCATTTCATTCATTCATTCATTCATTTCATAAAAGATAGGTTGGAAAAGTACTTATCTGAAATTGATTGTCCCTCTATCACATTGTGAATTCAGCAACTGACCATGATGAAGCTGCGTATCTATTCCTATTCTGGAGAATACTGGCGAGATTAATAAAAATAGAAGAACTTAACTTTCAATTACTCAAACTCTAAGTAAGTGACCGTGCTACAGTGTAACACATTTAACTGTTGATCGTGTTTACTGAAAACCACCATGGTAACTGCAGTATCTTTATTATCGACTTCAAATGCCGATTATATGTTATAGTTGTAGATCATTCACTATGATTATAGCAGCGATAAAATTGTATCATGCATTGGATGAATGGATAGTAAAATGATTATTAATATTGGAGATAAAAGATAATTATCCAAAAAATTTCCAACTGATTGAAAACTTAATAAATGAATAGAAAAATTATTGAAATTATAATATTTTGGGCTTCAATTACTGAATGATTGTTTAAAGTTTGATTTAATTGATGAAACTTATCTACGATTAGCTAAAATAATTATCTTACTGCTAGTCAAGGTCTACAATAATATCGTGTGATTGGCGTTTCAAGTCGATAATGAAGATAATGCGATTACCATAGTGGTTTTCAGTAAACACGATCAACAGTTAAACGTGTACACTGTAGCACGGTCACTTAATCAGAGTTTGAGTAATTGGAGGTTAAGTTCTTCTATTTTTGTTGAGGTTGGTGAACCGAATCTTGAGGGGTAATATCCGCCAAATGCTCAAAAAAACAAGGCTTTTTGCATGATTTTTTTTAAACGACAATTGAGATCTACGGTATATAAATAATATATCATCAAAAATTTTCAACTTTATCAATTTTTTTCTCGAAATCTATGGACTTTAGAGAAAAATTGATAAGAACAAAAATGTCTCAGAATCACTCGAGGAATATTCTCAAATTTTTTCACAATTTTTTGAGACAATTTTTGATTTTCCGGGAAACTTGGGAAATGGTATTTTCAAAAATGTCTCAAAAAATTCTGAAAAAATTTGACAATATTCCTCGAGTGATTTTAAGGCATTTTTGTTTCTATAAATTTTTCTCTAAAGTCCATAGATTTTGAGAAAAAAATTGATGAAGATTGAAAAAAAAAATTCGTTTTTTCCGCCATTTTTTAAAGAAGAGATGGTTCAAGGTCAACAAAAAAATTCCCTGTTAAACTTCAACTTCCATGATCACCTTTGACCACGGTCGCAAGGTGATATCTTCACCGTAACACTTCGAAAAAAAATCCTGAAAATTTTTTTTTTCGAAAATTTAGGTGTTTTTTATGTTTCAATCGAGCATATCTCTTTTCCTGTAGAATTTATCATGATTCTGGAAACGGATTCTAAAAGAGCATGAAATTTTACATCAGAATATGTGGTTCAAAAATTTTTTGAACGCCAATTACATAGGAAATAATCACTCTGAAAACGTGCAAGAAATTTTGACATTTTGGACGTTAATGGGTTGCAACTCTTGGAGAATAGAAACAAATTTTTTATTGTTAGTTTTTTCACAAAATGGCGGCTGTGCAGCGATTGCCGTGAACCGCTTTTTAAAAAAGTTCTCCCGCGGCGAGCAGTAGAACTGAAAAAGTTTACATCTGATTGACTTGAAATTTTAACTATAGCTTCTTCATTAGATTATCTAGTGAAGCACACATCATTATTTTTTCAGAATTTTTTCCGCAAAATGGTGACGGTTTGAAAAAAAATTTTTTTTTTTCGACAAAAAAAGTCGACTTTAATTGTTTATAACTTTTTTTTTGTCAATCAATCGCTAAAATGGTGTGTACTTCACTAGATAATCTAATGAAGAAGCTAAATTTAAAATTTCAAGTCAATCAGATGTAAACTTTTTCAGTTCTACTGCTCGCCGAATTTGAAAACATGGTTCTGAGAAAAACGCGTTTAAAGTTTCAAAATGTTATGTATCTTATACGAAAGTTGTTCAGTAAAAATTGATTTAAACGAATTTTGAGATCAGATCAGTACTTGGGAGATGTAGATTTCGATTCTAGGATAGTTTTAGCATGATTTAAGCCAATAAAAAAAAAAATGAAAAGAAAAAAAAATTTGCCGGATATTACCCCTTGAGGGGTAATATACCTTTGTGACTTATTTTCCAATTTTTTTTTATTGGCTTAAACACTCCATAAACTACCTAAGAATGATATGAAAAGTCGATCAAGTGGGGGAAGAAGTTCTATGTGCCTCAAAAAATTTATTCTCTGAACAGAGTCGTATAGTATTAGTACAATACTCAAAACTTTGAACGCGTTCATCTCGGAACCGTCTTCTTTGACATTAGCCTACCGATAGCGCCGTCAATTTTCAACCGATTCACTTCAAATTTTAACTGTAGCTTAGAAATATGATTTTCAAGTGAAAGTCGTACGATTTTTTTGATATTTTGATTTTTACCGATTTTATGGCCGATTTTCGATCGATTTTTTTGCGAAAAGGAAGAAAAAAAAATCAAATTGACGCCATTTGGACCCAAATTCGAATTTCGAAAAAATGACCCGACGTTCACTAAGTTTTTCATTTTACTTTAAAAAAACCCTGTTCGATTTTTTCTTCTAGGATCAAAATTGAGACCTGTAGCGGTAGGCTAGTAGAGAAAAAGTAAAAAAATTTTTTCTTCTTCAACAAGCTGGTACGTCGCTATATTTTTTAGAAAAAAGCTATTTTTTAGCTATTTCTTAGAAAAAAGGTAGTGTGTTTTCTGTAGTTGAAAAGTAGTCCTTTCATATGCAACAAACCCCATGTTCCTAAGATTTTTCCTGCGCTTTTGGTAAGTGTATGAAAATGACCTCGAAATTGGAGGTCACAAAGGTACATTACCCCTTAAGTGACTCAATGTAAGTGTGAATATCATTGTACACATAAAGTTAAATAAGCTTGTGATGTCAATATCTTGGCAGTGAGAGAGCATTGGGAAAAAAAACTTTTTGGGTATGTTCACCATAGTCTCAGAAAACATACGTAGAAAGTTTGGTACAGATTGGTGTTCCCTTAGTCTGATTCTCTTCTTGTGAGAGACTATCAAAAACGACAATCATATGTATTATCCAATAAGCATGATGAGTCTGTTCCCATTTGATTGAACTTATCACTGAATAACGTTCATTAATGATTGGTACTAGTGGAAATTGGTGCTCTTTTAGTCTGATACTCTACCTGGCAGTATAATAATTATCAATTATAGCAATATCAGAGTTAATTAATGTAATTAATTTCTGTGCTAGCTCTTTCCATTAACTATCAAATCAGTTTGTTGTATTCATTATATATTTTTTGAATCATTTGGACTTACAATCCTATAGGATTAACTCAAACTTGATAACATTTTTCCGTAAATTCAATTATTCTCATCCATTTAATTTTCACTAGGCACATGAAGAGAAGTATTCGACTGGCAAGAATGTTCAACTGCTTCAGTTGTCCTCGTGTAACCTTTGTGGAAATG
The DNA here is from genome assembly GCA_020882725.1 of Aphelinus certus. NCBI lineage: Eukaryota > Metazoa > Arthropoda > Insecta > Hymenoptera > Aphelinidae > Aphelinus > Aphelinus certus. The sequence continues at coordinate 13,976 of JAJGXB010000879.1, forward strand.
AAACACCTGGTGCTGCATTACCAAATCTTTCATGGATACAACAATTGCAGTATTTACATTTGCAATCAGATTCGATGCAATCAAAGGAGATGTCTTCAGCGTTCTTCAAACAAGAGATCTTTTCGTTGTCATTTGCTGGAAGTACATCGTGAAATTAACGACAATACCTTGACGTTAAATAATATTCCCCGGAATGCAATCGAAGAAGCCAATGAAAATGTAGACAATGTAGAAGATTCATTTGAATATGATATTAGCATTGAAATTGAAGACACCGGTCAAAATATTCACAATGAAATTAACGATCTTGAAAGAATATTGAAAATAGACGCAGACTCTTTGTTGAGAATTTTTTACGTTGAAAAAAGCTCACCAAGGTCAGTAGTGCGAAAACTTGTAGTTGAAGTTGAAAAGTTTTGTACTGGCGACTTTTTCAAAAATTTTCAGAATAGAATATTCCATTTATTGAAAGATGTAGATTGAGTATCATCGTATAAGATACATCAAAGAATCAGGTTCTTATATATCTCTTAAATCAGTTATACACAGTGAAGCAATCAAACAAGTGAGGAAAAGGAATACTGGAAACAAACGGTACAGAGACACTGAACTATGCCCCGTTTCATATTCACTGAGTATTGTCAAACGCACTGGTCAGTACATCTCAGTGACTCCAGTTCTAGAGAAATTACTTGAGACGCCAGGGAATTTGTTTATTGTGAAAAAGTTCTTGGCTGACTTAGAAAGTGATACTGATTTACTAATACACTTTTCTGACCTCACCGTAAAAGTAATAAAATAAACATAGAATCATGTGTAAATGACCGACTTTGTTCAATTAGATTCTCTAAAAAGAAAAATAATTCTGATAAGAACGTCTCTTTGTACTTTGGCAATACCTTTTCAAGATACATTTTACAATAAAATATCCGGCTCTCTTGAAAAATCAAATATTAGAACAGTTCCTTTAGTCAATCATAATCTTACAAAAATAATAAAATTGGGCTAAGATAAAACAGATATATTAGATCAAACCAAGGTAGTTTATAATGTGACGGGGAGAGCCTAGGCTCCATTGACGAGAGCCTGAGTTCTCTCCTCTAGCCTACCTACCCGCCTACCAACTAAATTACCCCCCCCCCCCAGAATGTTGTGGGCAGAGCTCTTGACGCTCTGGAGGAGGACTCTGTGATCATCAGGTCCTCCTCCGCCCAGCCCTGCAACATAAATAATAAATTTTAATATATAATCACTCCCAAGTATGATTTGGGCAGTGTTTACCTATGGACGATGGGGCTCGCCCATCGTCCAGACCTCCTGGGGACTCGCTGCTGGGGGTTACCGGTCCTGGGTGGTCAGCTCCAGTCCTTGAGCTGACCACTAATTCACTTGTTGTCGACAAATAAATTCGGGCAAAATTTTTTCTTTAAGTTCTAGGGCACCATATCGTATTCCCAGAATTTTTGCAGATTTTTCCGAGCACTTTAACCCTGTTTAATAGATAGGCAAAGTTGCTAATCATTAACTGTGCGTAGGAATGGAAACGTAACATTCGAGCGTTTGAAGTTTCCAATCCCTAAAGTACTCCAGGATAAACAACGTTTTTGGTTTTGGAATTGGAATCTGAATTAATTTTCTGATTTGACCGTCCTAGAAAGTCCAACATACAACTACTATCCCGTGTAAAAAAGAATCCGAGCGTAAATCAATTCCGACATATTAACATGTCTGACCTTGAACCTTGTTTATTGTAAAAGCCAAAGAAACCGCGTGAATGGCTCGAACAACGGTTCGGCACCTATTGGCCAAAAAGAAAAGCCGGGTCTTCCAATTAAGGCATATTTTAGCCGTTAATAAAATAACAAAACATATGCGAGTTTGATTACTTGGGCAATCGATTACACCGCTATAATATCGAGAGTCACAATAGGACGACCATTTTCAAGTTTTCCATGACAAAATCGAGGACTCCAACATTGATTGTCTTATACTTATAGGACAGACCGCGCCACTTCAGCTGTGTACGGCTAAAATAGCGCCTCGCCACCTAGTGGCCAAAGAGAGAAGCCGGAGCTAATTTGCATGTTATTTCCACATTTTGCAAAGAAACGTTCCTAATTAATCAATGATCAATCTTAATAGCCTATGACACTTCAGGGTACATTATAAAGCTACAGGCAAGATTTGGAGGCGACAGTTTCTTTTTCGTTTTTATCCAGAGGTCATGTATATAGTTTCATATGCCAATTTAACCAGTGGTTTATTTGAGATAAGAAAACTGCTTTTCAAACGGGTATCTCCAGTTCAATTTATCTTATTCACAATGAGGTCGAAGCTTTCGAAATGGGGTATTAATTCAAATATTGCCGATGCATTAGAAGGTACGTATTATGCACCGTCAATATTACCTCAATCTCGAAAATCATTTGATAGTTTTGAATAATGTGTGTAAATTATCGATCTTTGAGGGCCAATCCAGAAAATTTTCTGGAATGGCCCTCAAAGATCGACAATTTACACACATTTGGAATTATGGAGGGTGCACAATATAATAGTTTTAAATGATACTTCTTGGAATATTGTGGTTGAACGTGGGAGTTGCTTCAATGTTTCGACAAAGATTATTTTGCAAGTCTGAATACAGAACTGAGTTATTCCATTTTAGCCCATTTATGCCAGCGTATCAAGCAAGAATTGAAGTCACAACAAGATATTAGAGAGTTATCAATGAAGTTCAGCAAATCAGAGAGTCCCAACCGGTTAAAAAAGAATGAATGCGTAAATGATCTCACTGAAAAATCCGACAGTATTGAGGAAAGTAGTCCTGATTCAGATACACAAGAATCTTTACCAGAAGTTAGTGTATGTCTACATTTTTTACTAGCAAGCTTTACCCTTCCCTCCTCTCATACCTTCATTATACTCATCATATTTTGTTCATCTAATTATTTACAGAACGAAGAGCATAATGAGCAATTCGAGGGGTGCAGTAACAGTCCTGTAAAATGATCACATTCAAAATCACAAAGTCAATCTTTTTTTTCGAATAATAATCGTCGCAGAGCTTGCAGTAGCAGAGTTTCCACTCCTCCCCAACCACCAGAGAAGAGACGAAAACCAAATGAAACTGAAAAAAGTAGAGCTGAACAGACATCTTCTCACTGGATGGATTAAACATATTAAATACTTATGAAATGAATGGGATATTAAATCCCAATGAACGTGATAAATTGACTGAAATTCTCATCAACAGATTTTCCAAGGACTCGTCTCGGTATTTTTATAAAATCATTCCTAATTTCAAAATTTGTCCAGATGGAACAATAATTTTACATCATTCTGCACGTTACAGTGGAATTTTTTTATTCTTGAAAAAAATGGGAGAAGCAATCAAGGAACTAATGCCTAATGAACCTATAGTACGTGCTTCGTCGGATCTACTACAATCGCTCATTATCGAATCATTTATATTAATCACTTCTTATTTCAGGATGTATACATTGTAGTCCCGAAGACTTTAACAAATCCGGGCAAGAATGCTGAGTGTAAACTATCTGACAAATGGAGAAATATGGTTCATAAGTTGATTAAATCTGGAATATTTCTAAAAGAAAGAATAATGAATCACAAAATGAGAATAGTGAAGAGCCAAAACATATGACAGGTAAAACTTATCAATTCTATAACATACTCGGCTAGAGAAAAGTGCCTACTTAATCATTTTTATTCAAATATGTTTTAACTTTGATATAATCTCCATCCATTTCAGTAAAAAAGAATTGGGTATTATCTCATGATTATTGGTTGCATTCTTTACGCAACAAAACACTTGATGAAATATTGGAATCAATTCTGAAAGATGATTCAGGACCAGAGCTTGTGGGTTCATTTTCAACTAGCATCCCCTGTCGCGGCTTCACCCTCTTTCCGAGTTAATAGAATTCGAATGATAATTATTAACTAGGCATAGAAATAAAAACGTGAAATTCAAGTGCTTGGAGTTGCAACTCCCTAAAGTACTTCAGAATAAACAACATTTCTGGTTTTTTCTTTACCATTCGGCATTAGGATGAATCGATTTTCCGATTTACTCGTTCTAGAAAGTCCTACTTACAACTGCCCGTGTGAAAAACAATCTGAGCGTAAATCTATCCCGACATATTTAAATGTCTGACCTTGAGCTTTGTTTATTGTGATAGCAAAAGAAACTTCAATTGGGAACTGAAGTCGTTTAAATTCAAAAAGTAAATCCGTAGGAATCATTGGTATGCGGGTTATAATAGCAATTTTTCCCGCTGCCGGACCTGTGAGAATAGTGGCTTCAACTACATTATTTCTCATCGTTTCAATCTGTAAACGGGTGTCATTACACAGTTTTGGTGGGTTTAGATTCTGTTGTAGTATCATGAGAATTCCGACTTTGAGCTGGAGATTGTGTGGAGGAAAACCAGCTGGAGTGAGTGAGTTCAAAAATTCTTGTGGATAGTGAACTGCATCTTCAGTATTCATTACAATATCAATTGATTTATATTGTTTGTTTTCCCCTTTTACATAGCATAAAACAACAGTGTTAATATCAAACGCAGAAATGTTACGGGGTGTAATAATAGCTCTTTCTCATAGCCACTGATAAGGTTTTTGTAGAATATCACCGATCTCTAGATAAACTTCAGAAATCAGAGCGTCAATCGTATGCACAATTCTACCTAGATTTGCGTCAATAGATATATAACCATGGTCATGGGGTATCGTTCCATTTCCAACATTGAGTAATTGTAAAGGGAATTCTGCATCGCCTCCACCAAGATGCACTCTCATATTCGTTCTTAAATTCAAAGTAATAACAGATCTCCAAATAGGTAATGGCTTTGATTATATCGGCTCTGGTTTCTTTAGGGATAACTGGCAAAGTTAACCGGAAATCTCCTGCAAAAACAACAGTTATGCCTCCCATTAACTCATCACATGACTTGAGATCTCTAGAGAGTACGGTCAATAGCTTCAATATGAGCTCGGTGAATCATTGTGCATTCATCTCATACAATAAGTTTTGCATCTTGTAAAAGTTTCCCAAGAGGACCATTCTTACGGATAGAACATACTGATTCATGTTCACATGATACATTCGGGGGTAATTTGAAAGTTGAATGAGGAGTCCTACCATTTGAGAGAAGCGTAGCTGCGACTCTGACGATGCTACACCGAGAGCTAAGTTACCCGTTGATCGAACATAAGCGAGGAGTGAATTGATTGAAAAAGTTTTCCCTGTCCCACCAGAAGCATCTTAGAAAGAGATATGGTTTCTTTTACTATTGATATTCTGAGTAACAGAATCATATGCTTGGCGTTGATCTGGTACCAATCTAGGGAGGTTAATATCAATGTTTGCTCAAAGCTCATCAATATTATAAGAACTCCGGAAAATTGTGTTAAATAAGGGTTTTAATTATCTTGTTCATCACGTTTTGGTGTTGGTAAACCAAAGTCACACAGATATTTCTCACCAAGACTCACAACTTTGTCTTCGATTCCAATGAGACCTCTATTGAAAATGTCTTCCGAATAAGGAAGCCTATTATCATTACTGCGACATCTAGCTTGGTACAAGATATCTTCACATAAATCTGTTTTGAAAGATTCCCACAAAATAGCTGGTTAAGAAAGATGGTAAAATACTAAAGTTATGGCAAATAAATCTCTTAATCTATTTGGAGTCTGAGGTGGAAGCATCCGAAAGAGTATCTTCCCAATGATTATCATTCTCTAGAAGACCTAATGCACAGCAAGCAGCTTGGAATGTTGGATAAACTACATTATCAACAGTCTTCAAACTATCAAATGAGGTATATCCACGAATGTGATGTGAGAGCATACGTAAATGGAAGCATTCACTAAAATTGGGATGAACAGTGTATACTCTACCAAGAGCCGTATCTTTTTTCACACCAAGGAAACCTTCAACATCCACTCCACGTTTTCTTCTTGAGAATTTATTATTACTCCAAGTATAATAGCTAGGAACTTCTGGGTACAAAAGTGTCTTGGGAAAATCATCCGATTGACAAAGTTCGAAAAAAGGTGTAAGTTTAGTTTTTCGAGGATTTTCACTAACTTCCCGAAAGCTTTCTTCATTGAAGTAAATTCGTTGGTTATTCTCTAAATGGACAGCAAAGTGGACCATAGTGGAAAAACGTTCATGGATAGAAAACTCAATGAAACGCCAAGTTGCCTCAGAGGTACATATGTAGCGACCATTCAACTAATGTTTGAATTCATCTGCATCATTTTCAACTGAAAATGTTCCTGAATCTGGCCCTTTATTAATATATTCACAAATATATTTGATAGCTTGAACTGAATGACAAAATCAACATTGATGTGATCATTAAAAGTTCTCAATAAACAACCCATCTGTTATCAATATCAACTAAATTCCCACGCATTTTTTAATGTAGCAGTCTGACCTCCATCTTCAGAACTCCGTCGACGATAGGTTGGGTAACCATCATCGACAGTCTGTGTCTCCAGCATGAATGAGCGAGGATATTTTTTGGAACATTTGCCATCTTTCATGCAAAGTGATGATGCATTGAGGTCACTACAGGGGCCATGAATCATATTTTTACAAACCAATTCGAATATTAGTCGATCCTCATCTTCATTTGGAAGTTCTGCCGAAATAATGGGACCAATTTCATCGGATTGAATTTTGATGTCTAACCATAGGAGTAGGTGCGGTAAGCCTCGCTTCTGCCATTCTACACTATATGCAAAACAATTTACTTTGCCAAATATTCCTTTTTTTTGTTATCTGGTCTAGGAATTTTTTAAGTTTAAGATCAAAGACTCGAGATATGATGTCATGCCTATCAAACGATTTTTGCCCCGGAAATAGTTCATTCTTGATTTTTGGCCATTCAGGATTGCAAGTGATAGTTATGAACAAATCTGGGCGTTCATACTTACGTACATAAATCATGGCATCTTGTGTTTTCTCGTACATATATCGAGGCGAACCAGTAAAAGAAGATGGAAGTATAACACGTTGGTCACAGTTTGAATTTTCACATCTTGATTTATTGCATCTCGTAGATGTACATATTCTTCAGCACGTAATTTTTTTTGATTGTGTCGTATAAAATTTAAAATTTCAGTAATCATTTTTGCCATCATATCGACACAATACTGGTTGGATAAATTTTTAAAATAACTAGGGGGGTACCCCCCTGCTCGCTTCGCTCGCCAACCCCCCAGTGCACTGCAGAGCAGTGTCCTAAGTTTACCTCACCCTACGTGGCAAGTGGGTAATAGTTTAAATCTAATTAGAACAGAATTACAATATTATATTTAATGCACTACTGAAATTAAAATATTTTTCAAAAAATTAACTCACCGTCACATCAGTCTCAATACTAAAACGCCCTAACAAGGCTACGAATAACTTTCGTAGTATTCCGAACATTTTCTACTGATCTGTTATCTGATCTGATCGAATCTGAACGAATCGATTGGAATTGAAATAAAAGATTAATGTCAACTATATTCATGTTAAACGTTCGTTTTTTTAGATTAACTTCAGGTTAAAGCAAATTAAAGTCAACAGTGATCAGTTCAGCAACAAAATGTTCGCAATATTTCGAAAGATACTCGTAGCGTTGTTGGGGCGTTTTAGCATTGATACTGATGTGACGGTGAGTTAATTTTTTGAAAAATATTTTAATGTCAGTATTGTATTAAGTTAATATATTATAATTGTGTTTAATTAGATGGATAGATTTGAAGTATTTCCTACTTGCCACGAGGAAAAATGGGAAGATCAGGATCTCCAGTGCTGTGTGTGTGAACAGAAAATTTGTGAACCTCCACCTTTGATCGTGGAGTACATTACAAACAATATCCGGGTCCTGGTTCATTTCGTCTCCGGTTACTATATTAAATTATATGCCGGAGAGATTGAATTTTACCGGGCCTGGTTGTATTAATAATTCAATAATACCATTGTTTTTTGTGTTGTGTATAAAATTGTTATATTACTGTATTAATATTGTTCTATAATATATTAATATTGTTTTGAATTGAATACTGAATACTAATACTGTTTTGAACTTTTCTAGAGAATTAAATTTCTATGATTCATGCATATGCCACAATGAAGTTAGCAAATGTGTTAGCAAAAAGACTACCTCAAAGAGATTCCGTCGAATATTAAAGACCAAAACATGATCAGTGCTTTGGCTAGTCACTTAAATCAACTATCAAAATACGGTGAGTGATATATATACGTCAGGTTGAACGGTGAATGGAGGCAGCAAGAAAATTGATTCTGAAAATCTATTTTCGCCGAGAAGTATCGCGTCGCCCGGTGCTCGATCACGAGGTAAGGGTCGAAAAAAAAGAGAGCTCGTCATTCCCTATCTCAATGCGGATCCCGATTCCAATCACGAAAAGCATGTTAACTTGGGGTGGCTGGCCCACGTGAAAAAATCCTCCCTCATAATACGTGTGTGTATATATATATACCGAGGTGGCTCGGAGCTCTTACGCACTATACGCACACGGCTCTCCACTTTCTCACGACTATCAGCCCCCCCAATATCGGTTCGCGCGGACGTCAATCTCCCGTATACGGTATATAATACACACACACTATCGGGCTATTCGCTTAGCCGTCCACGTCTGGGCGTAAAATTTTCGATTCGCAAAGGCGCTCAGGACGTGTGTATAAAAAAAGCCGCTCGCGTACATCCGGGCGCGCGCCCGCGCGTATACTCGTGTGTGTATATATATATACGCGACGACCGTCGGGGGTACCCCCCTGCTCGCTTCGCTCGCCAACCCCCCAGTTGTAAAATGTATCAAAATCAATAAAATTAGATATAATTACATTTTAATGAATATAAATATTCGAAACTTTTGTTCGATTGAAAAGAAAGTCGAACCCTTTGAAACAGCTATGTTCATGTTATACGTTTGTTTATTTACGTTTCTCATCAATTCGTTCAGTTCTCATGCGTTCACGTTAACACGAGGTGCCAAGAAAATTCACGGAGTGTAATCAGATTTTAGCGTTTCTACAGATTTGAATTTTCTCAAAATCCAAACGAGAGAGACGAAAATTTACTTTTCATCGATTGGATTGAACCAGAAAGATCAAATAGGATCGTAAATTATATCGAGCCAGTATACGTGGCATATCATTCTCCAGGGCAAGAAAAAGGCTTATAACGTAAGTAAGAAAGCTTTTTTCTGTTGGCGCGTAGCCGGGCCCGCGCGCACGCGCGCGTCAAACTTGCCCCATACTCGATCGGCCGTTTGCGTTCAGCACGCGGCCGTCTTTGAATTAAAAATTTCCACTCTCGCGAACGACCCATTTCTTTTTCAAATCAGCTCCCGCGCACGCCCGCGCGTGCGTATGTAAACACACCAAACCGGCGAGAGTTCGTGCTTTGCTCTAGGAAAGCCTCAGTTACGACGACTTGGGGGAAGACGATAAGCGCACCACTGTTGCTTTGGAATTAGAACTTTTTTCGCATCACAGAGGACTGCTAATAACC
>JAJGXB010000894.1:6817-51164 GCA_020882725.1 Aphelinus certus
CGACCTGTGTGCAAAATTTCAGGACGATCGGACCATTCCTTCGAAAATTAACGTACGACAAAAAAAAGTCAGTCTGAAGCTGAATTTTGTATCTCCATAGCAACGGTTGCTAGGAGAATAAACAATGGTTGTTCCAAAATGAATGTCTTATCGATTCTCATCGATCGTCGGAAGAATTGGAGACCCATCGTGCATTGATGATGATTTTCGGAGCTTTTATCAAAAACACGTTAGCAACGGTTGCTAGTGAAATAAACAACGGAATTGGCTGAAAATTGAACTCGACCGAGATTTTGCAGCGACTAACCTGTGTGCAAAATTTCAGGACGATCGGACAATTCCTTCGAGAGTTATCGTACGACAAAAAAGTGCACGTACGTACATACATACAGACATTTTTGGATTTCCATGTTTTTCGACCCGTAGATTACGAAAATCGAGGTCCCGAAGTCCGATTCGGTGGGTCGATTTTTACCCCGTTACAAAGCTTTCTTTTTGAGAAAGCAAAATAAATTCCCGTCTGCTCTACTACGATTTACTTTACTGTGCGAATAAGCATCAACTAATGAATTCAAGATATATCTTATACCTCGCGTCTTTCCCTAAATATTAGTCGACAAATGTGAAATGTGATCTCAAATATAAGAAGTTATTGAAATCCAAATTCAATTTGAGAACGTGACAACCGGCAAGAGTAATTGATAGTTCAATCCGTAGTGTCTAATTAACCTCGAGAACATTATTAGGATCAAATTATTGATTCATAGGAACATTAATTTTGCATTTTTGTATTTGAATGCTTTCTTGTTATTGAGAAAATTTTCTAATTCTCATGTCATCAGTGAAATGTGACAAATCAATTAAATTTCGGATTGTCATAAATGAAGCATCAACACTTCGATGATTAAAATATTATATTTTTTAACAAAGTATTATTTTTTCAAATGAACTATTCATTACCCACAACAAATTTTAATCGACTCGTCTAATTGGAAACACTGTGTATAAATATTTTTGTTTAATTGCGAATAAAAACCAACCAGTGGAGCAAGGACTTGAAATTTCAATGGAGGTAAATTCAATGACAGAAAATGAGAAAATAAAACAGTAATGGATTGTTGAAAAAGAAACTCTGCAATGGCGACGCAAGAAATATTTCTTTTCAATGGACTTTGTATTATAATTTCCATGTGTTACGATGGGCATCATTTATCATTTTCATGTGTTCCGATTTTTCTCATTTATCTCATATAAGATCCGATTCTTCTACTGGAGTTTAATAGAATCAGTCGATGAGAATATCCAAACTGTGAAATATAACGAATGAAACGTGATTGAGAAAAAAAACAGGAAACTTTGATGAGATAGTACATTATGCAACTAGTGGGAGAAATTGTTTACACGTGCGAGAAATGCAATTCGAACCATTCTCGCAGGAAGTGCGATTTCTCGAGCAGCCATTCGCTCGAAAAATAGGTGTTTTACTCTCACTCGTAACGAAGAATATCGTATGCAACTCGCGAACTGTTCCTGTTGTGCATATGTGGGTGTAGACGCGTGATACTTGTGTCCGAGTGCTATATTCGTTTTAGAATCACTAGTAATTCACTTTCATTCTTCTCTTCATTATCTCGTAATTTTTTTGTGAAGGTCTGGAGTCAATATAGCCACTTTGTGTATTCCGGCATCATTTCCAGCTTCATTCTCCCAATCGGTATCGTATGATTGTTCACACCAAAAATCACCAATCAACTCTTGGAAAGAATTTTGCAAACTTCCCCATTATGCATACTGATCCCATCTACGAAACAGAATTACTCGCATCGATTTTATAACATACATTCAAAGAAAAGTATCAAACCTGCGAACGTCGACACAGCGGAAACAAACGCGCCCAAAGCGCTGGGAAAATAATGATTATCAAGTTGTCCGTGGATGAAGCTGAATATTCGAGAACTGATCCGTGCATAAGCCAAGCACGCGTGTGCACAAAGGCTCAGAGAGGAGCTGTAAGCTCTCAAGCGAGACGGAGCTAAACATCCGAAAATGAGGAAGACTCCCGTTGCAAAGGCTGAAAAGGGACCTGCGCCGAGCCCTTCAATATTGGTTCATTGTAGCAGCCCCGTAACATCGTTGGAGGGGGATTAAAATCGGCGGGGGGAAATTGGAAGCGAGCCGGCGTTCGCGTGCTCGTGTGTGTGCATGCGCGCATATCGCTCGCCGCCCATATCGGATACACGCACGAGCGCAAACACACTTGCTATGCGGGGCTGCGCCGCCGTCCTCTGTGCGCGCTATACGTGCGATCGGGCGCCAAGGCACAGCCGGGCGTGATTCATCCGGCGAGATGCAGATGCAGCCGCTGCCAAGTTTAAAATCCGCGATTTTCCGTGCTCTCCCTCCCTATCGGGCCAGTGGGAGGCTTCCATTGTTGATTGAAAAATAGCGGCGCGCACCTCGGGCGAGTTGGGCGTTGCGCGCGTGATGCAATCACGCCAGTTTTTGCGCCAGTCCCGAGGTTTTGCTCGCCCCCATCGATCCCGTATCGCGTGTCCGGACGGCCTCATACTCGCGAGCCGCGATTTATGATGGATCCGGTTTTTGCCTTTTAGAAAGTATAACCGGGTCTTCCGAGAGCGTCGCATGCATAATACACACACGAGTCATACGCCTGTGTCTTTCACTCTTTGTTGGGTGGTTTCGAGGAAACGCGCTCGGCTTTTTATTTGGATTCGATTTCATTCTGACAGCTGGTATTCGTCGTTTCTCATTATAAATAGCCGGTCGAAAGTGCATTGTTCAATCGAGGCAAAAACTCCCCCTTGTAGTTTACGTGCGCTCGCACATTCCACTTTCGAGTGCGATTAGGTCATTGTGCGCTACTTCGTATACTTACATTCCTGATTTTTATTGTGTGCAAGGTTTCTGAAAGTCTTAGAAATATATACATAATTCGCATAGAAAGAGTATCTCGAAAAGAAGAAACGCTCGTCTTTCGAGACCCTTGTGGAATCTCGAATGTGTGTTTTACGATCGTGAGCGGGAAATTGATTGTGTGGAAGAAAGTCACGCGAACAAAAACTTTTTCGCCACGACGCAATGACACTAAACCGATGAGCTACTATCGCAAATATCTGACCAGACACTAGGTACGAGTCGCTCAAGTCAAACTCAACGGTCAATGGCCCAGCTGGCCTACGGGATTTTATCCCACGCGAGGCACCCACGCAGCGATGGAGATTAATTGGTGCTTTAATGAAACTACTACTGTAAGCTCAACAGTGCCGTGGAGCCATTTCCCCACAAGGGTATTTGGTATCTTAGTTCCATAATCTAACACTCAATTTTTATGATTCATTTATTATGAGACAGCAATGAAATATATTGCTAGAGATCACTATTCCATTAAACTGTCATTTAATATACTGCTTTGCTATTAAAAAATTTCATTTGCAATATAATGAATAACTTCTCTCATATTTTTCATGTTGTCTTGATGGTTTCCACAATGATCAACAGGTCTTGCCTCCGTTGTCTGTTACTACTTAATCGCATTTTCATAAAATGTTTTGACTCATCAGCTCAAGAATCTCAGTACTGGAAACGTTAAATTTGAATTCATTCTCACGAGAAACCTGGATTTCTCTTTAACTTCTCAATACAGATATTACTATAGTATGATCATAAATTTTCCTGTCAATGGAATTGTTACGCTACCAATCAAATACTAAATTCATTTCGAACGATTATTACTAAAATCATTTTTCTAAATATACATTACTAAATTCATTTTTCCAATTGAACAGTTGATAATTGATACTATAACATGTTTTTGCGTAAATTTAACAATGGGTTCGGGAAGAATGACATCGAAAAGTCCTAATATTGGACTTTTGATTAATGTTTCATATCGTTGGAATAAACGTGAAATTTTTGTCACGGTCGGTATTAATAGATTTGGGTCAGGAATTGAGTTCAGTCCCGCTGAAAGTATATGTTTTTCAGAAGTTGCGTACACTTCTATTCAAGTTATTATCTTGTCTTATTTGTTCAATAGATTGAAAATACAGTTTCTCGGAGTCGATGAAAATGCAAGCAGAATAAGTAGATTGATATCATGGGGGCACAGTAAATAAGGAGTCTCAACTTTTTGATCAAATGACGTGGAAAGTCATGTTCACATTTCATGTTTCTGTTCCCAGATTTACAATCTAATTTCATATCACTCATTTGAACGCTTCCGTTTGGAGGAAATACAAGTGTGTGCGTGCGCATGAATGTTTTTTGATCCGATTATAATATACAATGGATCCTACCATATAAATACTACATACATAAATACTCTCATAAATACACCATACATAATTGATCATATACACACATTCTCTGAAAGGGGATAAAGTTGTTTTTGAAAGCCTGATAGAATCTGCTACCAGAATTTGTATGTGAACATATATTCTGTTTTTGAATTTATATAGAATATTTTTTATCACTATCCATTATTTCTCATCAGCTATTGTAATCTATCGATTATCTACGGCCGTATTTTAGTCGATGACTCGTGCATTGTAGAAATGCCAGTTTTATACAGTGTCGATTTTTAGAGAGTCAACTAAAATTATACAAATATAACACGTACATTAGGAAGCCTTCGACTATTGTATTCACTGCAATTTTTTCCGTTAGCGACTTCTTCATTATCATATTTCCTACAATGTGAAATCAAATGAATTTTGGCAAATGAGTCAATACCAACACGAAGAGAGATACCATCTAATCACGTCCTGTCAACAACAGTATTCCTATTTATCAGCTTGTTGTTACTACTAATAGCTATCTGGCGAAGATTGTCACGTAGCCATAAATCGAAATAAAAAGCATTCAAGCAAATATTTCTCGCACGTAAACGCTCTTTTTCCTAGCACTATTTGGTCGGCGGTACATTTGCTCTCCCCATAATTTTTTTCGACCTGGTTAGCCAGGGTAGTTCTCTACCCTTCTAAACGACCGATGTAAAGCCGATAATGGAACTGGGAGACTGTTGATGAAAATATCGTAAATTTTATTGGAAAAGAGTGTCAATTGAGTATACGCGTTAGTACTACAGTACTCTTTGAAACTCTCTTTTGAACTCGTCACTATTATCATTATTATCTACCAAAGACTATAAAGCAACAAAAACGTGTTTGGAGTAATAGAATATTTTTGGAAACGTAAATTTCAAGAAAATTACTCATTCGAAAGTTCACATATCAGTACAGCGTTATTGGAATTATTGTTATTAAAAATTATACTTCCTCCTATTTAAATAAGTAATACATTTTGTACGAGGTGAGTGTTTTTATATGATCGATCTTCATTAAAATCAAATTATTCCAGTATTGTATGAGATTGATTCTATAGTCTGATTATAATTACAAAACAGCTAGACCCAAGCCGAAGCTTTGCTCCAATGCATCTTGATAATCGGCTCAGTTGTTGGTCGATTAGTCGATACGTATTAATATTAACCAAGTTTGCTCATCCAAAAAAAAACTGATGAGAGTATACTCTCATTCGTACACAACTCAAACATCCATTACTGATCGAATTATCATATTACGTACGCGTACATTTTTTGATCATTATAACACACCGAGATCTTGATAGGTGGTAATGCATTTCACTTTGGTAACTCGCTCTCGAAGTGCGCAACAAATGCAGCTCGGTGTACTGCAACGTTTCCGTGGAAGACTTCGCTAAGGCGTTTCTGCAAAAAATGTTTAATGCATAGTGCCCGACACCAGTTTGTTTCTCAATCCTGCGCCTTTACAGATATGATGTTTGGATGAACCGTCGTGAGTTGCAAATATCAAAAATTTCATCCATCCGCTGAGATAGAAGAATGCTAAACGAGCTGGAGACGATGAAGAAAGAGTTCTACAATCACAAAGTTCGTGAATAGAATTACCATGAAATTGTTCGTGAAAATCTTCTGAAGTTCTCATCCCAGAACTGCATTTCTTATTCAAACTCATATGCATACGAAAGCTGTTATCCTCTAAATATCATAGTCGGTTACTGATAGGATAATTTCGATCGTCAATTCTTTGAGAGTCACCAAACCATTACAAGCGTTTGCAAAATCCCACTTGAAATCGCGTTTACGCATCCACTGTAACCGAGACTCGATCGGAATCACAGCGTCGGGTTGGATTGAACGCTGTAGATGACACTCCCAACCGAAACCAAGGCATCCCGCTGAAAAAGAATAACAGCGGATAAACACACAGTAGCCAGCAAAAAAGCATATCACATGTCATTCGCCAGGATTAATTGGCGCTCGGCGGGGGCAGAGGCGCGGCTGTGGTTATGGTCTCGTAGTACATCAAACGTGCGTATCAACTTCGCCGGCGCGATAATATTGTCCACGTTGTGCGCACACGGGGGATAGGAGGCGCGGCAGCTCCTGCGAGCGCCGCGCCGCCCGATTCAGACCGTAGATAGGCTATCGCACCGCGAGTCGAGAGCCCCGCAATATATTACGCAATAACGACGCGAATAAGGTAATTATTCCGTGATTCGAGGGCTGGAGAAATTAATCTAGCTCGTGGAATCATTGTCATTATTGTTATAGTCGTTATCGCGAGCCAGCCTCGTAATTATAAGCCTGACGATGCAGCTCCGCCGCGCCGTTATTCTCTGCGGCGCTGCCTCTTTGTGATCGGAACGTCGCGACCCGTAATCCTTGGGCATCAAAACTAATTAAGTTTTGTGGCTTTTCACTTTGGATGAAATCAGTCCACCACAATTATCGAGTGAAGATGTTCTGGTCTATCCAACACGGAGATCTTGTGTATGGGAGGTTCCACCCTAAATTATATCATTTTTTTTAATTTGAAACATAACATTGATTGATATCCATCCCTATAATGATTAGTATATAACTGTTTATAATGGAAATTAAACTTAAAGTAACTTTTACAATTCTTACCAATTTACAACTTATTTCGACATAGTATATTACACATTTTTGTGGATATTATTCCCAATTTGACGACAAATGTCGATTTCTAAGAAGAATCACCGACTCTTGTATTTTGAAGAATATACTGTTATAATATCAATGAAACAGATAACCACTTTACCTCAATATATACATATTTTGAAAACAATCCTTCTTTGTAGATGTCTCATGTTTATCCTTACCATAGTCAACAGTTTGATCCTGAAGGAGCATGTATCTGAACTGCCAACGTCAACTTTCATCTGTGAAAAGAAGTTACGCAAAGTAACACTTTTTTTCGTTTACATTATCCATAGCAGAATAGTCAATCTGTAACTGAAGTGGTTCTCAAATTATGCAAACATCCACTCATACACGTTATTTTGTAGAAGAAACCAATATAACCTTTGGAAAACTACTTTACTCACCCTTTCGTTGTTTATCACTTGTTGAATACGCAGCATCTATTTTTTAACATTGAACAGGGACAGAAAAACATTCAATGCAGCTGTTTTGAAACTATAGTTTACCTGACATTTTGTGATTAAACTGACAAACACAACGGTGCTTTTCCAAAATTTTCTACCCCCCAGTGGAGCTCGTGCATCATTACGTTAAATGAATAAATTGGTAAACACCAAAGCTTGTGGCCTGATTGACAAAAGTTACTTGCTGGTTCAAATTGATTTGTTTCATTTTCTTTCGATTTCGAATTATATCCTACGTAAAGTTCAATTTCCAATGTAATTCGTCAACAAACGGAATGCATGATGAGTTGACGAATTGTGAAGAGCCATTCTATTAAGCTTCGATATTAATTATTACGCGATAACCTAATCTGATACTCCTCGGTACACCTTTAATCAGAACTCGTTGTTGTGTACAAGCGGAAGTTCCAAATAATAATAAATTGCATCACGTAAGTTTGCGCGCTTTCATGGATAAATATGAATATTCCAATCTCCTGCTGAGTTTTTTCCCAATAGGGAACTACACATATACCACTAGCAACACACGTATACAACATCCACTGCACAAAGCACGTCTCGATACTCCCGATACACGTCCGATCGGGTCGACGGTCAGATGCAGACTGATCTACTATTTTTTAGTTATCAATTCGACAGATTTCAAGTATTTACTTTTAAAATAGTAAAATGTTACTATTTAATAGTAACCTGAACCACTATTTGCAAATAGTAAAAATTCTATCTTTTAGTAAACGAAGGTTCCGTAAAAATACTGAAATTCTACTATTTTTTAGTAGAAAATAATTTACTATCCAAAATAGTAGAAAATTTACTATTTTAGATTCAGAGAGAAGGCTTGGAAACATTCTATGGAATCAATGATGGCAGACGAAACATATCCAACAGAAACCAGAAAGTTAAGACATTCCCGCGGAGGTTCGCTCGCTGACCTGCCTTGGCATCGAGAAGAAACGCACGTTACCATCCGGATCGCGTGATTTCCCCGAGCTATAATCGCTAGCTGCGAAGTCACAAAGTGGTGTGCGAGCAAATCGAATTGATCGCGGCGCTATTATCACAACATAATCAAACTTTGCGACGCGACGATCGCAATCCAAGGGGCTCGGGTCGCTTTCGTTTACTCGGCGGGCCTCGTCGGGTGAGTAATCTGCGAGTTAGCGCGCGTGCGCAGCTGCGACTCCCCGGCCCGCGCGGCCCCTTTCTTATTCCAAAGGCCGCGAGTAATAACGGAGCGGGGCATCCGAGCGCAGAATGGGACTGCGCCGTGGCGCGCCCCGGTATGCCGCTGAATTCCGACAAACCATCGTGGCATGACGGCATGCCCGCAATGTCTAATCAGTGCCAACTCAATTTCCCGGCTCGTCTATTGTCGCCTGTCCGCCCTTAGGCGCCTTCGCTCTCGCGCTGCTCGCTCCGTAGACCGTTCCCCCCTTCGCCTCGCCTATATTATGAGCTCACTGTCGCGCCCTATGCTCGGCGCAAGCGCGCTCGCGTATCGGTACTTTCGTTAAGGCACTTTGGCATAATCGTATTGGGAGCTGCGACGCGCAACCCCCTTTGCTGCAGTGCATCTCGATATTACAGTGCGAAAGAGTCGTGAATCAGCTCTCGCGCGCAGTGTATTGGCATATGTCGGGCGAAATATTATACGCGTAAAACGCAATTTTCAGCATTGTTTTTTGTGCGTTGAGCGAGTTTTTACGTAACTGCGCGCAAAACACTCCATGACGAAAGTCGCTGTTCAAGAGGTTACATATACGCAGTTTTCTTCGTTTCCACTTGTACAATCAAGGAAAAAAACTGCCCCATCCGAATTTGTCAACAAAGCTCATACTGTAGATCCATTTGTGTATGTATGTTTGTGCGATTAGCTGGTATTTCAATTGATTAAAAAATATCCCAAGGTTACACACCGACTTATGGATCTGCGGCATAAGCTCTGTTGACCGAATACGGATGGGACGCTTTCTCCTTGAATGTATACGCACAAATGGAAAAAATGAGCCGGAAAACTTCCAATATTTTTCAAGATTCGCAGTGATATAATTATACTGAAATTATTGCACAAATAACAGATAAGGAAATAACCGATGTTTAATCATATGCTTATTGTTACTTTGAATTATGAATCTAACTGCCGTAGAAAAGATATAGATCCTATTATTTTCTGACTGAATACTGTACTTGTCATAGAATAATTCTACTTTTAGCATCCCTACAAAAAGTTTCTGTTGAATCAATTTTTAGGTTCAATTACAAGAGGCTAAAGTACCCAATATATTTCAACGATTTCGAATATATTTTCCTTCAAAAATTGAGGTAATTTTCCAGAAATAATGTGAAATTCGTTTTCAAGCCTAGAGTTGATTGAAACAATCTGGAAAAATTCTGAGAACATTGTGGGACTAATTCATGAGGCAACTTTCAATGGTTTCAATGGCTTTTATGGTTTCATCTATACATTTAAAATGTTCGACGTAGATAAGAATTCGATGTATTAATAGATGACAATGATGCTCGATACTCGTAAATGTATCTTCACATTCGTGCTATAGCAATTACTCATACCAGTTTCACCAAATACTCTTGGAAAAATTGCATTTCAATCACTTGTATCGAAAAGAGTGTATGAATAGTCAGTGCGAGCCTAATTATAACATGAACGAATGTTCACTGGTAGTGCTATCAGTTGTTTCGCTTCTGATGCTTTCAAGAACCTTTGTAATTGTGTAGAATAATTTGAGATGTACCTACATCTTTTCACGATTTTTCATATTATTTAGTGTAAGGATGGAGTAGCTCAATCCAACTTGAACCCTCCAGACCCCCACTAGGTTTTAGTACATGCAAGTGAAGAAAATGCATGATTAAATTACATGCTTGAGATAGTAATCTAGTTTCTGGTGTAGAATATTAATGATGTCAACTATCTAAGGAGTTTCCGGGAGCGCAAGAGGAGAATGCCTCTTTCGAACCTAGTCCATGATCCTTCAAATTCTTTGTCAACTTGCGGAATAATGCACACGTGTTCGATAAACACGAGGGATGACGAGTCTCGATGAAGAGTAAACTTGTAGGAGAGACTGGAGTGTGTGTGCTATTGATACACAAAGCCGCCCAGAGAAGATAATTTTCGTTGCTGTTGAGCTGTGATTATTTTTTTTCCAGCCAGAATATCATCCCACCCGCAAGACTCTCTTGCGAGCCCGCAAAAAAACTCGTAAGGAGCTCGCGCCGCTGTCCGACAGCGTGTATACTCAAGACAGAAAGCGGAGCAGCAACGAGGGCAAACAACGGCTTACCGCTGTGCATATAACTAACAGAGTAGACGCGCGAACGCGTGCAGTGGCCCCTAAGAAGCTTACGTGTCGCCGGGGGCCGCAGGCGGGTCAAAGAGTGAGCCGGAGAATCGCGCGCGACATATCCGAAAAGCACGTGGTCCGCGCGAAATGGACGTCCGCATTCCGGGAACGCGCATACCACCGCGCGATATTCCGGCGCCACAATTGCTTAACGCAACCGAGATACCCCCCGCGAAATTTGTATGAGGCATTACGCTGGTGCGCTGCATTGTCCGCCCCGAACAAACGCCAGCCCGGCGCATTTTAATCCCCCCGCTCCTAGATGACGTTGTATCCACAAGCGATCGGTTCGGTAATTGTGTGTGTATCTTCAACGGGACCGTTTTCACGGTTTTTCGAGCCGACGCAACGCACGGCAAATGCGGGAGGGAATTCGAGTAAATTATGTACTGCTCACGTGGTCGTTACAGCTCGAGGCAGCTTTGGGACGGATGAAACTCTAACTACGACGTTTATTAATGCTCTGAAATATGAAAAGCAGGGCGACGCGCCGACGATGCACTCCGTACTTTAATATACTTTTATATTAAAAAATTATTCTAGTTGGCGCGAGTGCTCATGAATATTGACCATATTTGCATTGTAGATGCAGGACTCTCGGACTTACTTTCACTCTGTGCTGGGGCTTTGGATCTCGAGTTTCTCATCATTGAGGATAATTGAGAGGAATTTAATATCTTTTCACTGTAATTTTGATTCGGTACTGTCACTAGAGCAGGATTTGCGATGTTGTAATTTATGTTTCACGGATAAATCTGTTTGAACGATTTTCTAAATACTCGTGACTTAACTAACGTATCGTAATAATCTCTGAATACAATAATAAAGTCATACAATTCAGGGAATGGTGATTCAATTTACACTAAAAAGGAGAGGACACTACCTTCGGGTATCGAATCAGGATGAAACTTTGTGTGATCGTTCATGGCTAGCCGAATCTTTTTCCTGCTAAGATATTTGTAAATTAAGATCGACCTTATCCATGTACAGTATATCTGCATATTCTGAAATTCATAAATATAGATATACTGTGCATACCTAAAACCAAGTATTATTTGCGAATACCTTCAGAAAACCGAAACGTTCGACTGCGTGGCTGTAGATATAAGCTTTTAGACTACTCATAGACCATCTCACAAAGTTTCATCATGATTGGACACTCGGAGGTAGCGTCCTCTCTTTAGAAGAAGGAAATGCTATAATTGATGTTGAATGAGCTATTAAATATATCATGGGTTTGGCTGATGCGTTAATTACATCGGTTCTCAAACTTTCAATTTCAGATAATCCATAGATTGAAAAGACAGCATTTCAAAGTCGAATATTAGGTAAAAATGTTAGTTATTATCGATATATCTATCATGAAAAATGTTACAAGGATCAGATCGGTCAATTTCTGGAAAATTTAAAAAGATCGTAGGAGGTTACATTTTAAAATATTTTCCATTACGGAAGTAATTTTTTAGGAATCTGTAAAATCAATCAGAATGAACAAGATAATATTCGTGGATATTGTTTTATTTATCTGTAAGTGCCATTTCAATAGACTCATCAATATTGAAAAATTGCATAATTTATCTTTTTGTAACCTGAAAATGAAACTAATTTTTTTTCTGGGAAGTTTAGTGACGTGGTCGAAGTCAACTCTTTTGTGTTATGGTGTCTTGTAGACGAGCTACAACAATGGCTCTTAAAACTAGGATGCGAGATAGTAGGATACGCTGACGACATGATGATCATAGTACAACGAGGATCCTTCCTGCATACCATCATAGAAATTATGTAAAACGCGATCAACCTGGTAGAAAAATGGTGGAAAGGCACAGGATTCAGTTTCAACTTAGACGAAACTTAGGTAATTGTACTTACCAGGAAATACAAGTGGAATACAATTTACCAGCTACACGTGAACGAGCAAACCTTCAATTTTCTGAGGGGAACTGGTATATAGAGACTTGATAGAAGAATAACTCCTTGAAAGATGCCTTGAAGCATGAATAGTATGATTTGGAAATATGGTCGAAAAAAATTTTAAATATTGGAGTTTATGTGGCTGTGACAATTTTCAACAATGATCCCAAATCTATTTTGGATATAATGGGTACACTACATATTATTCCTCGTAGAAATGCCAGCCTCTATGCTCCAAACAAAGATAAAACCAGATGTCATGCATCTGAGGCATCAACTCTTCAAACCCATACACTAAGGAGACTCAAGCAGAGAACCTGATGATTTTCAGCAAGCAGGAGGTCAATAGTATCTAGCTCAAAATGCAAAGTCAGTAGAATTGAATGTTTATAATGTTTTTCCATTCTGTTCTATTTCAAAGTGTGATTTCATCCAAACTAATTCAATCAAATATGATTGTACTGTCCGTAAAGTTTAGAGGACCAAGGTTCTCGCAGACAACTTTTACGAAGTGGATTATTTTTGTAGCACATTTCAGAGTACATTTATTTAAACTGAGTATGGTCAATAGACAACGATATCTTCGTGTACATGAATACGATAGATACTTACATTAGTTTAACATAAATAAATTTTGTTATAGAAGCTCAATTTTAGCAGATTCAGGCTAGCTGCTAATTCAATTTCATACATGAAGACGTGACTCGCTCAAACAACGAATTGACTAGTGATTCAGAATTCCCGGTGAATTTGATTTAAATCCGATCAATGTCTACCTAGTAAATGTTCTTCAGCATAAAGCAGCGTCATTAGTGAGGCATTATAAGGATAGATGATGAACATCACGTGACTCGGGGAGATATTTACAGAGCTCTCGCATCGAGGCGGAATATTCTTCCGTGTCACTTTTACGAGGTCCCATCCCTCCGAAGGAAACAAATACGAAGGAAAAAGAAAGAGATGGAGCGTACACATACACACACGATCGTTTCCTAGCGAGTAACGGAAGGAATCCAAAGTATTGGAGAACGCGACATTCAATTTTTCGTTATCTAGCTCCTGAGATGGATGGCTTATCGATTGTTTTCCGTTATTACACCACGAAACATGCGATGGAATGCACTATCGTATACCAACGCTTGCAATGAGACGGAGAAAAAGAGCAATAAGAGCATTCAAATTTTCAATGATTGTATAGGTTGTGCATTTCCTCGTGAAGTATTTTTCTATCGAATTCTCTGCGTGATGAAGAAGTAGCTACCGCATCCAATTGAGAATTCTGATACTATATTTGCTTATATTGAATGTTCAGAAGACTATACATATTTTCGAGAATTCATAAAAAATGATTGTCGTATCGGCTTTAATTAGTCTTATATCGATATAAACTCTGTTATATTATCACGATATAACAGAGATATGGTTGGTGTGAATTTTCTTGAAGGTCAATTAAATCTCAATTTTATATTATTTGTCCTACTTCTAATAATAATAAGATCTAACTTCATAGTTGAAGACTTAGATTATCAGAATCAATTCAATCAAAATAATTTCATCGATGATTAATATTTACACGCAATATGGTTTTCTCCAAACCAACAAGATGGATAAGAATTGAAACTAAATTTTGATTGTAATTTTCAAGATGCGAAATATTATCAAGCTGCTTAGTGATTGATTTATCTGAATATTTAAGGAGTTGCAAGTACTTGTGTACCATTCACACTGTGAAGAAGAAAGTCTTAAAATATAAAATGCAAATTGGAGAACGAATAAGGCCACCTGGAGCACAGCGTTGCAATGCTGTTCTTGTGGTCTATTAATTTTCGGGTCCGAGACGATGACTCGCAGAACCCCCCGAGAAAATTCGAACGATGACTAACTACTTCTCTCACACCATTTGTCACCAAGGTTTTTTACATATTTTCCAAAGTCAATCACAAGGTATTTTTATCTATTTCATTTTGATCAAACTGCTGTCGTGGTCACGTTATCTCGGAGATTTTCAATAAAATTGTACGAAGCAGTATTCTCTGTAATGTAAAATCTGCGTCTTCCCAGAAGTTTGGGAATATTGATTTTTTTTTCACTCTAGAACATATTCAAAGTATACGACACCACCTGATGGGGATTCTCGTCTATCATGCATAACAACTTGGCGTTTGACCTTAGACGCACATTGTCTACTTGAAAATCTGACGAGTAAGGTCCCGTCAACTATCGATTTGAGTTGACTGCCGAAGCACAGATCAATCAAGATAAACTCACTCTGAATATATTCATATTCATGTGTGAATTTTTTCTCATTCTCGGTTGTATTATCTAGGTCGGATAATCACGAGATTCATATCAGGTTTGTAAGTAAGCGTAATTAGGAAAGTATACCCACATAAGCAGCACAATTTGTCACGTACAATGATCCCAGCTAACGGCTATGACTAATGACCGCCAATCAAAGAGAACGTAAACAATCGCAGCCACGGCGATTGACCGGAATTCCGGGGGCAGCTCTCCGGAATATCAAACAGAGCAATTAGCTGAGGGGCGCAAATGTCGATTAGCCGGCGCGTAAAAAACGCAGCGAAAATGCAGCGCCTCGGAGCATGTAATAACGGTGGGCAAGAACACGGCTCAGGCGCACGCGACAATTTCGCGCCCGACCAGCCGAAGCCCGGCGTAAAACAGCCAAGACGTTAGCCCAGGAAGCGGGAAATTATCCGAAATTATCGAATATGGCTCGATGGCACGCTAACACCGGCTCCCGAATGAATATCCCCCGCTCCATGCCCCCCCTCCGCCCCCGCTACCACCTAACTATCTGGCCGTTTTCTCCCGCACCTTCCGTGCTTCTGCTACCTCACGTCCACATTGTTGATTTTCCCCGCTGCAATTTTCCAGTTTAATTTGCTATTGTGTTGGATATAAGACCGGGAGCATACTTTGGTAATTCGAAAATATTAGAAATTGCTATTGGTAGCTGAAACGTTCAAATTGTGAAGAAAGTTAATTATTACTTTGTTGATGTGTCCTTTATTCTGATACTTGTTTGGTCGATGTTCTTTTATTACAACATATTCAATATACATAGTGATATAAATATTTCAAAAACTTGTCAAAACACGATATTCAAGAGTTTATACTGTCAATAATGTTTTTAATTTAAAATTTTTTCAATCTTGAGAAGGAGCTTGTGAGAGGAAATGAGCCAATACTCGATTAGTATCTCATTTAGATAATTGGATCCATAAGTTTGAAATACGCTCCAAACAAGCATTTTGTGAACACGTGAAAATTAGCCGATTTCAAGCAGGTGCTATAAACAGAATATTTGTTCAATATTTTGTACATTCTTGTATGGGTAAACATCTAACTATATTTCAAAATTAGTTCCGTGAACCATCTCTTGTGTCTCTTTTTGCAAACACTACAAAATTTTGTTATTTGAGGCAAGTAGAATCGACTTCCTGTGAATGGAAACTTTATTTGATGTTCAGCCAACTAGAATCCCTCTTGCCGCAAAAAGTCAATCTTCTTCAATTAAATCCACTTGATGCAAGAGAACTTCCATTCATATAGTGGATTTCAAATATGATAAGAAATGAAGAGGAAAGAATAAAAATGAATCTACATTTTCCAATATTAATTTATTTCATTTTATTTTATTTCATTTTATTTTATTTCTATTCAATTCAACATCATTTCACCCATCATGGATAACAAATAATCGATCTTCGGCTGACCAGATACTTTCACGAATTCAATGATAACCGATAATGGAATCTGCAGTACATCCAATCCATTCATCATTCGGAAGCAAAATGGGTTGTATGGGAGGATACTGAGACCAATAAGCCGGATCAGTTGCAACACTGATACATTGGCTCTTATGGGGGATGGTCAGTGATTACTAGTTTTATCAAAACTATGGAGCCAAATTTTACCAGAGGCCAGTATATAGTACTAGCCAGTAAAATATATCTGGAAAGAATAATGTGCAGTGGGAGATTGTGTCAGCAAAGCACGTGCACACGTCAATCTACCCTCCGAACGTGCTGTGTTTACGTGACTAATTGAAGATCGATAAGTTTGAAGCTTGAAAGAGAGCCACAACTGTGAAAATAGTGACTCAAGATACACGGATTTGCTTTTGTCAGTTTAGAAAGGGAAATTAATCCAGGTGAGTATTGATTGTGTTGTTGGTGTTTGAAACATGAACAACCTTTCAAATACTCATCGTGAGGATGTAGCGCTCTTTTGTCGGGCGACAAGAATACATTGGTGAATAGAATCACTATTATTACATTCATGGATCTGTTCCAAGATGCAAACTTACCAATTTTCAAGTAATCAATCATGTAAACAAACCATGCGCTGCTTCTTGCAGCATTTGCAGCCTCTTCGAAGCAGTATCGTATTGTCGATATCGTATTGTTCTGATAGCCTTACACCAGATCGGTCGCATCGATAGGTTATGACAACAATTAATATAATTCTCTCAGTGTAATCCATCTTAATTGAATTGTGGGTTTGACGTGCTGTAATGGGGATTTTTCGCTAACGTCAAAATCATCGGATTCTAGCAGCAAAACCATAGCGCTTATATTTAGTTGAATTCTACTTACTGCTAGTCGATTACTTTCAAATAAATTACTCTATTTGACATAAGTATCTTTTATTTAAGTGAATAAAAACTGGATATATTGAAAGAAAGGAAATAAGTCTGTGTACCTGAAAACGTCGTACATACCAATGGTGGAGCTATTGCTACAATCCGTCGCTAACAATATCATTTAAAACGCCCTCTAAGATCGAAACAACCAGTTATTTGTGGCTACAATAGACAGACTGGCACAAATAAAAAATTAAGCCCAATCATATAGCGCTGCATCAAGATTCTACCACCTCGAAAAGCCTCCGGCAAGAAATCATTTCCACAACCCCTCGTCTTTTCCACGTTGAGCCCCAGCTCGAAGCGGAATATCAAGGCGAATCTGAGGTGTATAGTCCTCATGCATGTAGGTGTGCTGCAACAGCTAGGGCTTTTCCTGCATGGTCGGAAACACGCGGCCTTAAATCAGCTCGATTATCGTGTATAGGATATTGTAGCCGAGAGCTCGGCGCTCGCCAGCCCGGCCATTAGACGGTCAGGAAGTCGACCATTACGTTATCACGGCGAGGCACGACTTATGTGAAATCCAGTCGAGCCCTCCGAAAGCGGCTTTATGGGCGGAAGAAAAAACCGAAAGTGATTTGGACTAGTGCGGCTTGAGTGGCTTCTCTTACGTTAGGGATGAGCTAGTCAATTAAAGATGTAAGAGTTTATGCGAGGTATCGTTATCGGAGATAACTAAGGTTCACTAATGATCTGCTGCTTCATAGGTCCAGGACTTGATTATTGAAAACTGTGGCGAAATACTTATGGCATGTAATTTACTGGTGAAAATAAGTTAGTGAGTGCAGAGGTCAGAAGACTATTTTAATGTACTATTCCAGTCAAAATAGTCGATAGAGAGTAAATGTTCTTTTTCTCATTTATTTTTCAGTCAAGTTGGCGGTATATAGGTTCGTAGATCAAGGGATCAATTATGCTGTGGGTAACCAAGAGAAATCATCAAAGAATGGCTGTATTGTATGTTAAAATGTCAATCGAGGTAACATTCCTATCATAATTATCCATTTTATTTATTTAAGGACATGAGGCATTGTAAGTCATATCACGCAGCGATCAGCCTTACCCACCGGATGTGTTTGAGAAACATTCTTGAAACTTCGTTTGATCTAATTCAAAGCCTGATTTTTTGGAATTTTTGGATCGTATTTCAACCTACAATGCTGAGCTTCTCTCAATCTTTTGTCAGAAAACATCAAGGGCTCATTTTTGAGTTAGGATTGCGATTTTTCTCAAATGGATACTGATTTCATGAAATTTTGTACAAGTATTGTTTTTAAAGTCAGTTGTGCCATATAATCTGATGCAAGATTATATAAGATTATTATGAACAATATCAAGAAAAAGTTTGGACCTTATCTGAGAACCTTTACAAAAGTTTATAATTTATAAGCGTCTTAAGAAAAGAATAATACTGCCGATTCAGTTGGTAGAGGTTTTTATAAGTATGTCGTATTTATTTACAAGACATTACTATGATATATACAAATTTAAGTGAATAATACTTTTTTCGGTTCCACGATAGATTTAGAAACTGGTTTTGTGTGAAAGTATTGGCAGAGGTTTTTACTTCTAGTGATAGTCCAATTATGGAATAATTTCTAAAATTAAGAGCTCAAGATTCAAACAGTTGAACTGACAAATAATAAAGGGCGAATACAGGTTTTTATAATTGAAATGTACCAATCATCATTGTTATTTTAATCAGTGAATATATTGTTTACAGTTCCATCGATGAAAGTAAAACAACATCTTTAAATTATAATGATAAACGTTTGCGACCTCCATCTGTTAAAACATCACAGCATTGACGGAGAAAACGTCTATTTTCCTGGTTAACGACGAATGCATACCTTGTCTGGGAGGCAAGGTTCTCTCACACACACGTTTCTCCTTGTAGTACATCTTTCATGGTTTCTACAAGCACGAGGATTCAAGCAAGGGCAAAATGCTCTCTCTGAAAAACAATCATAAAAGATACCATTTATTAATAAAAAACATTTCACTGTGATTTATCACACAACGTATTCAATTGGTATATAAAACTATAGCTGCGCAATTGTATGTCTCGTAACAAGAGTGTGAATTATGATTTCACGTCATGGTGTCACACATTACAATGAATTTATGGTATTTATCCATGTTCAAGATACTATTTTCCGTAATATTTCGACTTATAGTGTTGGTAGTTTTTGAATAACTGTTTCACGCTGATGAGAATGGTGAATCAATACATTTTCGACAACAGGACGTTTAATTTGATTTTTCATAATAACGAGAAGACACGTACGTTTTCATTCGCAAGCCAAAAATGAGTCTTTACTAATATCATTGATACTTTTGTGCGAATTCCACCTGTTTCGTAAACTAGTATTAAAATGTATTGTTTCAATACAAGTGGGCACCAAAAAATAATTCGTATACACTGTTCTCAGTATGATCAAAATCATTTGAAAAGTTAGTAGAATAATTAAGTTAATATCATCTGGACCAAATAGATTCGAGATGGAAGATATCTTACCCTCACAACGATTATCGAAACAGCAACCACTATTGCACTGCGAATGGGTTGAACACTGTGGAACAAAACAAGCTCGTGAATCCAGAATCAGTTTATTTTATTCATAACATTATATCTTCAAAATAATGAATATCATCGGTACTAATTTATTTCCATTATTGTGTTTACCCTTCGTTTTCGTTGAGCTTCGGTTGAGACTAGTATGGTGACGAGTACTGCCAAGGTTAAAAATATTGCTGGGCGCATTTTACTTGAAATGAAAAATATTCATATTATCAAAAACAATATTATCCGTTTTTAATATATATATATATATATATGGGTGATTCTCTATCAAGTGAGAGAGTGAAAATGAAAAAAAATTCTGAAATTTTTTTCTGAATTCTAGAAGACTCCATCATGTCCCCTGAATTTTTTCAGAATTTTTTAGACCATATGTCCCATCCTGACAAAGGCTCAAAGTGGTGGAGTTTGCAATATTAGACATTTTTTCAGGACCTTTGACCTCAATTTTGAGCTATCTAGAGATGTTTTAGAGCAAAAACTCAAGAGAACTTTTTTACTGGAAAAATGCCAATTTTTTTAGAAAAATTGGTTCCAGGGTCATTGGTAGACATATAGCTATCACTTAACTCATTTCCAGGCTTGAAACTGATCAAAAAGTGGTTTTGATCACCCGCAGCATAATGTGATACATACCAAAAGGAAGCTTATTTTATTAGCAAAATGTCCTGACTAGTCGCAGAGTGCTGCTTTTTGATCTATTTTTTGTAATCAACCAATACATTATGAGAATTAACGAAAATATTCTAAAAATGGGTGACCGCATACGCCACTTATATGTGAAGTAATTTTATTGAAAAAGACACGGTTCACGACTTCTCAATCTGGGCTTGGATAATAAAGTATGTAACAACTTGTATCCAAGTACAAGTGCCACGAAACAATCAAATTCTATGAGAAAACCAGAGTAACAAGCATACTTATAAGAGGCGTATGCAGGCACCCATTTTTAGAATATTTTCGTTAATTCTCATAATGTATTGGTTGATTACAAAAAATAGATCAAATGCAGCACTCTGCGACTAGTCAGGACATTTTGGTAATAAAATAAGCTTCCTTTTGGTATGTATCACATTATGCTGCGGGTGATCAAAACCACTTTTTGATCAGTTTCAAGCCTGGAAATGAGTTAAGTGATAGCTATATGTCTACAAATGACCCTGAAACCTTTCCATTACTGGAAAATTGGCATTTTTCCAGTAAAAAAGTTCTCTTGAGTTTTTGCTCTAAAACATCTCTAGATAGCTCAAAATTGAGGTCAAAGGTCCTGAAAAAATGTCTAATATTGCAAACTCCACCACTTTGAGCCTCTGTCAGGATGGGACATATGGTCTAAAAAATTCTGAAAAAATTCAGGACACATGATGGAGTCTTCTAGAATTCATAAAAAAAATTTCAGAATTTTTTCTCATTTTCACTCTCTCACTTGACAGAGAATCGCCCATATATACACATAAGTATTGACTTTGAGTATTGATTTAATACTATCATGAATGACCCATTTCTTTTGATAACTGTTATTCGTATTTAAAAGTTGAATATTGGATCTCATTTTTCAACACATACAAAATTATAAGTACGTTCAGTACACATGTAAGAATCGACAG
This sequence comes from Aphelinus certus, assembly GCA_020882725.1. Classification (NCBI taxonomy): domain Eukaryota; kingdom Metazoa; phylum Arthropoda; class Insecta; order Hymenoptera; family Aphelinidae; genus Aphelinus; species Aphelinus certus. The sequence goes on from JAJGXB010000894.1 coordinate 28,427, forward strand.
TTTTGCACCATAGTCTATTACAATCTATCGATAATAATCCTTCAATTTAACTCTAAGGAATGAGTTTATGATTAATTTACTGACTTATTACACTTATTTATGATTTATTTATGTTCAGCAAAGGATTGAAACGCGTAAAACGTTGAATATTGGATAGTGGGAATAAACTTACGTAACAAGGCTGTGACAAGCTTGTGAGGGTCGCAAGTTTTAAGTTTCAATATACTGAAGAACTGGAGAATTCTTCGCTCTTTTATACCTTATGATCAAAGATTAATTTTTATTTTGTTTCACGTTAATTCCTCAAAACTCACGTTTCTTATGTACACAAGGAATAGCTTCCTCATACTGTTCGTCAATATTATGAATATACGTAATATTTTTGATGATTCATTTCCAGAGAAAAATTTCCGATGAATATGCTATGAGCGGCCTTGATCAACCCGAATCTGATCCTGAAACTTAAAGTAGCAAGAATAGTAGAATTTTGTGCGAAAACCTTTTCGTATTCTGTCAAAACTTTAAGAGGTGGATATACAGTTAGAATGACCAAAAAATTCAATTTTTTTTGCATAAAAAGTTAGTTAATTTCCCGTAGAATACGCTGCTGAAACCCTTTTTCCGAAATTCGAACTCCAAGTGTATTTTTTAAGGGATTGCTGATTGAAGTGTAAGTGCAATTTAACGATAATTTAAAACTTTCAACGCGTTTTTCTCAAAACAGCATTTTCGGAGATTATGCCGGTGATAACTCGAAAAATAATTTCCGATTGAGCTGAAACTTGTAGGATTTCTTTATTATAGTATACCCTTCTAGATGAATTAGGAATTATTGTAATATTTTATTATTAAATATGGAAAAATCTGATAAAATGGCGGGAAAAAAATTGATTCTTTCGAAAAAGTTACGCCAAAAATGCAAATTTTTTTTTCATCTACTGTGAATGTAATTATAGTAAATTTTTTTTGATTTTTTGATTTCAGATCGAAATTGTGACCAGGAGAGTCGGCACAAACAGAATAGAAATACTTTTTCAACCGAGGGGCTTCTCACTCTGGTGGAGTACCAAAAATACCTAAGGAGTACCATGGAGTACTAAAAAATATAAGGATTTCCGTGGAGTACTAAGGAGTACCACGGAGTACTGAAGAGTTCCATGGAGTACGGAGGAGTTCCGGGCCAATTCTAGACCTATTACTTGATATCAATATATACATGTATAGGGCGTATCACGTCAACCAAAACCTCACGTTTGCGACGTTTATTTTCGACTCTATCAGACCGACAGCTCAATAACGTCGGTTATGATGTCTATGTAATTTTTTCCCAGCTTAACGATGAAACATTTAGTTTTCCGAAATTTTCACGATTTAAAAAAAACAGCTTATATCTCATAAAACTATGTTTTAAATTAATATAGCCCTTAATTATGTAAGTATACGAGAAATTGAGTGGCGAACATGAGCAAATGCGCTGCATCGGACCGGGCCACGCTGTTTCACCCACTCAAGCTTGAGTTTTGGGCGGCGATTTTCTTATATGTTCGCTACTCAACTACTCGAATACAACGAATGATAATATATGTATATCTATATGTATGTATGTATGTATGTATAGATGTATGGATGTATGTACGTATATATAGATATACATATATCCAGGGGCGCGGTAGCGCCCCCTCCTGGCGAGTAAAGGCAGCTGGGGGCAAGCGCTACCCTTATACATTAAGTTCGTTCGTTTAGTTTCGTTAACATTTGATGGAAATAGGTCATAAATTGATAATTTCCAACCTTCGTAATGGTTGCTAGGGAGGTAAAAAACGATTGCTATGGAACAAATATAACAATTTAGTGCCTCTGGCCATCGAGTATGACTTAAAACTGTTTTTCCAGCTTCCAAAACAACGGTTGCTAGGGATGTAAATAAACGGTAATTTCGACGAATAAGTGGATTTATATTGAAAAAAACTTGTCCAAAATAATATTTAGTCCTTTCCTTCTACTGCAGCAACGGTTTCTAGACACGTGAACAATGGTTGCTAGGGTAAAACGGAGATTTTGTATCCTGTGCAGTTGAAAATACTGGAAACGAAACTTACTTTTTCTTTCCCTTGGCAACGGTTGCTAGGGCGTTTAACAACGGTTACTGAGGAGCTAAGTGGGAAAATTTTGTGTCCTTTGCAATCGAAAATCATGGACATGGGTCATAGATTGATCATTTCCAACCTTCGCAATGGTTGCTAGGGTGGTAAACAACGGTTGCTATGGAGCAAATATAACAATTCAGTTTTCTTGGTCATCGAGTGTAACTTAAAATTGAGTTTCCAACTTTCGAAGCAACGGTTGCTAAGGATATCAACAGTGGTTGCTATGGGAAATATCTCATCGATTCTCTTCGATTCTCATTGAAGGGTGAAAAAAGAGGTGAAAAAAGGGGTGAAAAAAGAGGTGGAAAAAAAGGTGGAAAAGAGGGTGGAAAAAGGGGTGGAAAGAGGGATAAAAAAGGGTGAAAAAGGGGGGGTGAGAAAAAGGGTGAAAAAAGGGGAGTGAAAAAAAGGGTGAAAAAAGGGTGAAAAAAGGGGGGTGAAAAAAGGGGGTGAAAAAAAGAGAGGGAAAAAAGAGGTGAAAAAAAAGTGAAAAAATGGGTGGAAAAAGAGGGTGAAAAATGGGGTGAAAAAAAGGTGAAAAAAAGGGTGGAAAAAGAGGGTGAAAAATGGGGTGAAAAAAAGGTTAAAAAATGGGTGGAAAAAGAGGGTGAAAAATGGGTGGAAAAAGAGGGTGAAAAATGGGGTGAAAAATGGGGTGAAAAAAAGGTGAAAAAATGGGTGGAAAAAGAGGGTAAAAAATGGGGGGCAACTAAGGGGGGCAACTTAGGGGGGCAACTTAGGGGGCAACTTGGGGGTCAAAATTTCCCACGGCGGCGGCGGCGTTCTGGCTTTTAATATAGAGAGATTATTCCATTTTATTCTACTAGAAGCTGATTAGCACGCGTACCGCGTGCGCGTAGTTCTTGTGGCCAATATGGCTGTATCTCTCGACCAATCAGCAGAGGTTTTGGATGTACTAAAAATGGCCTCTTTAACCTCAGCTCGATTGGAAGCTGTTTTTTATAGGTGGATTTCAATTCAATTCAACATCATTTCACCCATCATGCATAACGAATATTCGATCTTCGGCTAACCAGATACTTTTACAAATTCAATGATAACTGATGATGGAATCTGCAGTACATCCAATCCATTCATCATTCGGAAGCAAAATGGGTTGTATGGAGTGGATACTGCGACCAATAAGCCGGATCAGTTGCAACACTAATACATTGGCTCTTATGGGAGATGGTCAGTGATTACCAGTTTCATCAGAACTATGGAGTTTGCCAAGTTTTTCCCGAGGCCAGTATATAGTACTAGCCAGTAAAATATACCCGGAAAGAATAATGTGCAGTGGGAGATTGTGTCAGCAAAGCACGGGCACACGTCAATCTACCCTCCGAACGTGCTGTGTTTACGTGACTTATTGAAGATCGATAAGCTTGAAGCTTGAAAGAGAGCCACAACTGTGAAAATAGTGACTCAAGATACACGGATTTGCTTTTGTCAGTTTAGAAAGGGAAATTAATCCAGGTGAGTATTGATTGTGTTGTTGGTGTTTGAAACATGAACAACCTTTCAAATACTCATTCGTGAGTATGTAGTGCTCTTTTGTCGGGCAACAAGAATACATTGGTGAATAGAATCACTATTGTTACATTCATGGATCTGTTCCAAGTAATAAATCATGTAAACAAACCATGCGCTGCCTCTTGCAGCATTTGCAGCCTCTTCAAAGCGTAGATTGGCCTGTCCACGAGCTATACTGTCACAATCTTCCACTTCAATTTATCTTCCGGGCTGAATTTTCATTCTGATATTGAGGAAAACTTGGCAGATTCCATAGTTTTGATGAAACTGGTAATTACTGATCAGCTCCCAGAAGAGTCAATGTATCAGTGTTACAGCCAGTCCGGTCGGAGTAACTTCTCCATACCATCCATTTTACTTTTCAATAAGGGAGTACATCGATCAAACCCTCAAGAGAACGAAACTTTAAAGATAGAATAAATGTTAGCCCACGTACTTATTGTTCCGGATATCTTCACGTGGAGTAGAAGCTATGTACGAGTAGAAAATTATGCTGGATTATAGAATTGCAGTTAGACAGAGTCGAGCCTGTTTAGAAACGGGAGGATTCGGCCACGGTTGGGCCCACTTCTACCGTTCCACGGGGAAGAAAAGCTGGGCAGGGGCGCTGGGGCGCATTGATCAGTAACGGTTCCGTTTTGGAACAATTACTGATCAATGAATAAAAAAACATACATTTGTCTACTGTTCTAAATATTTTCCACGTCAATGCTACTTGATCCAAGTTGAAGATAAGTAAAATAAACAACTATGAATTCCTTGGTTCCAACATCAAAATTAATTACTCAACCATTTTGCTGATGAGGAGGCGGTTTGAGAAACAACATTGGTTATGTAGCATGCCAATATTCATGTTTTCTATGAGGAGAAAAACAACATCGGTAGAGAGTAATACCGTGTTGTTCTGATAGCCTTATACCTGATCGGTAGCATCGTTAGGTTATGACAACAATTGATACCATTTTCTCAGAGTAATCCTTTTTAATTGGATTATAGGTTTGACATGGCAGTCATATTCAACACTGCTGAGCACTGCTGCCTAGTGTTCTGCAATTCCAGAACTTTACTGCAGTGGACTTCTTATAGCCTGAGCTCTCGGCATTTAACTAGTGGAAATTATCTTGTTGTGATGGGATTTTATACTAGCGCTAAAATCATCAGATTCTAGCAGCAAGACCATAGTGTTACGTCCAAATTAAGCGTAACAAACCCCGAAGATTGAGGTTTAAAATTGAATAGGTTATCAAAGCGGTGTCTGTGACGTCTATTTTTGAAGTTTCACTAATGAATATTTAGATTTGGGGAAAGAATGAAAGTGGAGATACCGAGATAAACGTGGTATTTTATTTTCTTATTCAAAACAATATTCAATTACAAGCGTAATAATCACGCGACATTAAAATACATATTTAAGATAACGAAAGAAAATGATATTATGTATCGAATTACAAGAAAATGTAGCGGAAGAGGATTGGTACAATTTGGGGAAATAGTTAATGATGCAGAGAATAGCGTAATAATTCGCTTTACCAGATCGGCGTAATGGGATGTTTCGAGCGCGTCGTCGCACCCGGGAGCTCACAGCTACGTCCGTCCTCGATCGGTCCTCTAGTCAAACTCCCTGAGGTTCGAAATTCGTCCTGGCACAAAGATTCAGGTAGGGATCTCGATGGGGGAAAAGGCAGCGGATTGGTTGGAAACTCGTTAGAGTGGGAGCGATGGCGAAGACCATGGTGAAGGCAGGTCAGCGTGGAGAGGGAAATCGGGTACGGCAGCGGTAAACAGGTGTATTGGCCGGGCGGGGGAAATACATAAGGGTTTTATAGTTACATAGTTAGACTTAGAGCTATATGATATTTGAATGTGTCGGCGCTTAATCCGGGGGATTTACGGGTCATTAAGAGTATTCGGTTGGGGAAATGGTTTAGGATGATAGGTGAAAAGGTTTCTAGACTGTAGGTATAAATTTATATGGATATTTGAATGGTGAGCGGCCTAATGAGCGGGCCATGCTATAGCCGTTTACAATTTCAAACGTTGGATTTAGGCAAACTCGATATTTTTTGGTTTATGGGGGTCAGCTGTCGTTGGGACTCGGTTTATCAGCAGCCGAGTTGCTGGACGGAGCTGCGTCGATGCGACGTAAACAGAGTCGTATTTTCGGCATTGGGGAATTCCAGGTCTCATTAGATTTGTATAGAGGTGGGGTTTTCTAGTGTTTGGCTCGCATCGAGCCGGAGGTATAACACTCAACTCGGGACGTGACACCCCCACCGTTAAACGGTTACTTATGCATGAAAGCATGAGTAAGCGCCGAGATATCGGAACGATAGAGAGATGGTGGGTTAAAAACCCGTATGATTCGATGCAAGAGCAAAGAAATTTTCTTAGGTTTTCGGAAGCATGGGTTGGTCGGGGACACAAATCGGCCCGAGAGCAAACGGTGGTGGTACATATTTTATTTTGGTGGGTTTGGTGGAGACATGGTAAAAATTGCAAAGGAACGGTGTGGAAAGTTTGTTTTGAAGGGAACGTACGGGAAATCCGGATCAAGAATAGTTGCCTCTATTGATTTGACGTTCTTGAACATTGAATCTTCTAAACTAAATTTTAGTCTTACTTTAGGGAGTTCTTGGTCGAATATTTTATCGAGATATTCGACAAAAAAAAACGAATTGAAATAATTCTGTTATTCTAATTTATCAAGTGGGCGGATAGAATTTTTTATAACATAGAATTTATGTTGAAGTATTGATACTCCGGAAAATTAAAAATAGTGATAATAGAAATAACGATAAATCTATTTATTTTCTACCTAATTCTACTTAGTAAATAGTATCTGGTCGTTATTCAGTCGGTGGCGTTTGAGCTTTCTCTGTAGCTTTGTCCAATTTATATATCTGGAAGCGTGGGCTGAAACGTTGGTGAGGCTCCAGGATCCTGTGAGCCAGTTTCGGATCGTAGTCCAAGTTGGAAAGGACCATCAAATTGAATAATATTGCAAAAGTTTTCTGTAACGTGATAATTCGTATGAGTGTTAAGTATATGAAGAATGGCGTTTGCCCGATTTGTTTTTCTATTTTTCTTATTTTTCGGATGACCTTCATACTTGGGAGGCGAAATTCTGAGGCGGTTAGCATGTACGAATTTTTTCTTTTTGCCTATTTTTATTTTTACGTTAACGTCATTTACAACTTCTAATACTTTATACGATCAAATTATTATATGCTAGACGTCTTACTTTAGTTAATTTAGTCACAAGGGATCTTAAATAAGCTGAATAAGTCGGATGAGTAGTAGCGGCTTTCATTGGGTCACTTTAAGGTAATCGTGCCAATTGGCCAAATATTATCTCGTATGGTGTATGTTTTGTAGCTTCAGAAACAGAGGTGTTATAATTGAAGGTCGCTAGATCTAACCATTCGTCCCAATCGGTGGTATCTGTATATTGCTTCAGGTATTCCACGAGCGTATGGTGAGATCGTTCGAGGGCACCATTTGATTGAGGGTGGAAAGCCGTTGTTTTTATTTGTTTAATACGGAACTTCTTTGCCATATTTTGCATGAGCGACCCGATAAGATTTTGGCCTTGGTCCGTCAATACCGTACGTGGCGATCCGAAAATGCATATGAAACGTTTTATAAAAGCTTCCGCGATTGTGCTAGAGAGTATTCGGTAGCCCAATGGCTAAACAAAATTGCGAAAGTTGATCTTGTAGGGTTAATATGTATTCGTTTCCTCTAGGAGTCACGGGAAGTGGGCCTACTATATCTAACGAAACTAGGTCGAATATTCCACCGGGTGTTGTCGTGATCACCATAGGTTGTTTCGTCTTAATACGCACGAGTTTTTTGAGTTGGCAGTTCACGCATTGTTGTATTCGGCGTTGAATGTCCTTTTTCATATTTTCCCAAAAGTACGTTTGCCGAATTCTCTTATAAGTTTTCGAAACTCCCTTGTGACCTAATGGCGAATTGTGAAGTTTGTCAAAGATAGCCTCGCGTTTATTTTCCGGTACATAAGTGAGCGTGTTTCGACAAACGACGATCTTAGTTTTATTATCGTCAAATACGGTTTTAATCGTTGAAAGAATCTCGCACCAATCTAAAGCATTGATCGCGTCACTCTTAGCTACGCTGCAAGTTTTCAATTTCAGCTCTTCTAATTTTGCTTTTAACTTAATTAGACAATTTTCTAATATTATGAATCGAGTCTTCTTCGGTGTCGTCGCGAATGCACAGCGCAAAATAATATTTATTTCCGAACCGTTTCTTTTCCTTTATATTTCCGATGTCTATTTTGTTGCATTCTATAAGGAGTTTTTCCCCAAGATCACACTGTTGACCCGAGGTAGTTACGAAATACATTATATTATCGTTTCGAAACTGTATGCCTTCTTTAGTTTTGGTGAATTTTTCGCTGCTCAGCGAGCTCGCGTCGCTCACCGAGTCTCCGTAGCTACTTTGCGATTTAGTGCTCAGATTGCATTCATCGTTGTTTGGATTCGCGATTATGGGCGGCGCAGGTGCGCGGTTTGGAGTAGGTTCGCGAGGAAGGTTATTCGCGACGGCTTCAAGTTTGGAATCCTCACCCAGTAAAGATTCGTCGTAAACCGGTTTGACTTTTTCGGCCAAGCGTTTCGAATAACGTAAGGGTCCGAGATCACCAATTACGTGGCATTCTTTTGGCTCCTCGGGAGGATTTCGTGAGAGGGCGTCGGCATTGACGTTCAGTTTTCCGGGTTTATAGATAACGTCGTAGTCGTAGCTAGATAATTTAAATCGCCACTTCTGAACTCTAGGATTGAGTTCGGCCGATTTGAACCATACTAGTGGCCTGTGGTCTGTAATTAGGGTCTGTAACTTTTCTATTATAGATGTACGTTCGAAACATTTCTACGCTATGCAGCATTGCGAGGGCCTCTTGTTCGTATACCTCGTAGTAAATTTCGGGCCGCGTCGGACGCGCGAGGTGAAGGCAATCGGTCGGTCGTCTTGAGATAGTACGCCGCCGATAGCAAATCCGGAGGCATCGGTGGTAATTTGGAAAGGTTTAAAAAAATCGGGGTAAGCTAAAACCGGGTAGTTGCAAAGCGCTTCTTTGAGTAGCGTGAACGCTATTTCGCACTCATTAGTCCACGCGAAAAGAGTATCCTTTTTTAGTAAATTCGTTAGTGGTTTTGAAATCTTTCCGAAATCTTGAATAGATCGGCGGTAGTAGCCCGAAAGCCCTAGGAATTGTCGGACATCTCTCATTTTTTGTATTTAATACGAGATTGGCATCGCGCAGGCGTTGCATTATTATATCAGTTTTCTCCGCGTGCTCTTCAAGCGTGTCCGCGAAATAAACGATGTCATCGATAAATGAGTGTAATATTCCGTTTATGCCTTGTAATCCTCGAAATGTGTCATCGATATACCCTTGGAAAGTCGGGGGCGCATTTTTTAGACCGAACTCCATTCGAGTGCACTGAAAGTGACCATCGGGAGTTGAGAACGCGGTTTTATGGGCGTCTTTCGGGTCCATTGGTATCTGGTGGAAACCGGATTGAAGATCTAATACGCTATAATATTTGTGGCCTCCCACTTGATCAATTATTTGACTAATTTCGGGTATAGGATACGCGTCCGAGATAGTTTTATTATTTAGCTCTCGGTAATCAATTACTACGCGCCACTTTTTTTCTTCTCCCGGGTCTGATTTTTTCGGAACGATCCAAACCGGGCTATTATACGGCAAATTACTAGGTTCAATAATGTTAGCGTCTTTTAGTTCTCGAATCTGTCGGTTAACTTCTTGTTTGAGCGAGAATGGGATTTTGTATTGTTTGACGTTCACCGGAACGTCGTCGATAGTGGGGATTTTGTGGGTGACGGTCGCGGCGGCTCCGAGACTTTGCCCTTTTAAAAAGAATCGATCTCTGTTTTTATTTATTAACTCGGCGATGTGTTCGCGTTCGTGCTCATTGAGATGATCAAGTTTAAGATCATTTATAACTTTGTTTACATTTTCGTGTGCGTGCAGGGTATTTACTCGGTAGGTTTCGTCGATTTCCGGGATCGTAGAAAAAAAATGTTGAAATAGTGTAGTTTCTTGAGATGTTGGGGGTTCGATATTTAATTCTTTAAAAGTTTGTTCTACGGATAGATTGAAACAACGTGAGAAAGCGAGTTTTTTTTGGGTCGTTGAAGTCTTGGTCGATCGGCGGGGCGTCAGGTAGAGAGGTTTCGGTTGGGTGAAAGGTACATTTATCGGGGCAATCTGTCAAATTTTTGGTGTGCGGTTCTTCATGAATTTCAGCGACGGTAATGATTTTAACCGGTAACTTGATGTTTTCGTTTCTCATTGAAACAATATGATTGGTTTTTAATGGTACTTCAACAGGCGTTGGATTATCGGTCACCGAAACTTCTTCGATTTCTTCACTAACTAAATCAGGCTCAATTTTGCCGAGGTAAGTCAGCGAGCGCGAGTATCCCGAGTCTCCCGGTTCTGTTATCAGCGACTCGGTTTCGGAATGTATTTCGATGTTTTGCGGTAAGTCAAAAGATAAGTTAATAAACATTTCCTTGAAGCATAATCGTCTCAGTTCGTAATCTATCGTGAGTTTAGCGGCCGAGCAGAAGGTAGCGCCGATAATTCCGTCGCAAGCTAAAGGAAAACTATCCGGCACTACGTGAAACGTTGATCGGATGTTGAAAATGGTGAATTTGACCGTTCCAAACGTGGTTACACTGTTTTTCCCAACTTCTTTCAATATCACGATATCGGCTCGATCGAGGAGAGATAAGTTCGAGATAAGGCTAAATTTTATAATATTTACCTCGGATCCCGAATCGATCATAAATGCTACTTTTCGCGTGAAAATGTTTTCGATTTGTACGTAAGATAAGGAAACTTACTACAAATACGTTCTAAATTGATTATGTTTTTTGATAAACTATTGGACGTTCCTACATAAAAATTGGTTACGGTAGAATTGAGCATTAGCGAAAGATTTTGAAAGTTGATTTTGGCGTTCGAGGCTAAGAAAAGGCTTGAACCTAAAATACCATCGAAACCGATAGGAAAATCGTTCGGTACTATTATAAACGGGATTTTTACGTCATTATAATTGAATGTATAGCACTCGAGGGCTTCTATACATGCCTCTCCGATGCCTTTAATTAAAAATTTTTTCGAGTCGTCGATTACATGGGAAGTTGTTAGGGCCGATAATTTTAGAACATTTACTTCCGAACCGGAATCTATTAATAATTTTAAAACATTCGTCGAGTAGCGAGCTTGTAAATCTATATACGGCAATCTACAAAAATCTACGACAGAGGTCGAATTAAGCTGGACAACAGTTGGTCCGCTTCGGTTTGCGTTGGGGGTATTTGCTCGGAACGGGCTTGACGCGACATGGTATTCATCTCCCTGTGCGCGTCCATCTGAGGGAGAGAATGGGAGTTTCCCGAGTTCGCGGGTAGGGCGTTTGTCATGCGTTTACGGCATACTTCGATTGTGTGTCCCATAGCGTGACAGTAAGCGCATTCTTTATCGGTATAACAATTGGGCGCGGCGTGCCCTTGCTTGCCGCACAGCTGGCAGACGATTCTGGACCTTTGAGAAACCGTTCGAGCGTTGAAGCGCGTCGAACACGTGGGAGCTGTGTGGCCTACTTGACTGCATAATTGGCAGATTATTCCGGCCGAGCTTGAGTTAGGGGCAACGTTGGCAAAGGGGCACATAGTCGCGAGGTGGCCCGCGTGTCCACATACGCGACACGTGTCATTTTTGGGACAGAGTGAGGCAGGATGTCCCGTTTGATTACATAGTTAGCAAAGAACGTTTTGATTTTGTAAATCGCGTGCTTTTTTGTAACAATTATCTTCTGAATGACCGGGTTTGCCACAATAATTGCAGGCTGATTTATGGGCCGTTTGTACAGCATGTATCGTTCGCGACTGGGACACCGCGGCCGTTAGATCGCCGCGTAGGTCGCGTTGAGCCTCGAGCTGACGTTCGATAGAAATTGCGGATTGGATGAGGTCGGTAACGGTTTGATTCGGTTTGATTTGAATTCTATGTTCGATTCCGTTCACTAAGCCTCTCCTAAAACAGTCTTTTAGAGTCTCCGTCAGTTGCGTCAAGAAAGCGGGATCTATGTCGCTAGACTCCAATTTTTTTGCTTCGATAATGCGAGCACCGAGGCTGCGCAGTCTATTTGCGAAAACGATGACGCGTTCGTCATTTCGCTGGTAATCCTTTCCCAAATCACCTAATAATTGCGTTACCGGTTTTGCGGGGGAATATATACCCTTCAGGTATTCTTAAAATGATTCGATGGTCTCGAAATTTTGCCCACTAATAGCTTCGCGAGCTTTGTCACGTAGTTTATAGCGTAAAAATCTAACCAAATTGCGCTCGTCTTGTGGACCGAGTAAATCACGCGCTTCTTCGCAGCATTCGCAAAACACGTGAAACGATCCTTTTCCGTCAAAATCGGGGACAAATCTAGTTGCGTCTTTAAATGAAATCATGTTGCGAGGAATCGCCAGCTCGTTGTTTATTGCGTCCACTTCGTTAACCATTTCGGCGGATAAATTTTCGGACGAGACGGAGCTATCGCGGTCTAGGAACCGAATAGTTTCGTCAGCTTCGTCTTCGCTGGAATCTGTTGTCAAGGTTTCCGAATTCTCGCTCGGTAAAAGAATTCTCAAAGGGTCGAAAGCGTCAATTTCGGCTTGTAATTCGGGGTTTTCTTTTGCTTTTCTCCGAGTGATTCTACTCATTAATTCGGATCGTTAATTAATTGTGATCAAATACGAATATTGGGCCGTGTGAAATTTGATTTGAAATTGATTTGATCGCGATTTTTACAGGTGGCAGATGAGCAATGATTTACTCATCTATCCCTCCGTTTGGGCCTCCATTGAAGGGGTGTCTGTTACGTCCAAATTAAGTGTAACAAACACCGAAGATTGAGGTTAAAATTGAATAGGTTATCAAAGCGGTGTCTGTTACGTCTATTTTTGAAGTTTCACTAATGAATATTTAGATTTGGGGAAAGAATGAAAGTGGAGATACCGAGGTAAACGTGGTATTTTATTTTCTTATTCAAAACAATATTCAATTACAAGCGTAATAATCATGCGACATTACAACACTTATTTAACCCATTAACGCCCAGGATTGCAGTTTTTCAAGATCATGTTTGATTGGTCGCCAACAACGCTAGGTTGATAGGAATCTAGCAAAACACTGTACCCTACTATTTTCGGGTATGCTCTTTCAGATTTTGATACTTAAGAAGCTTGAAAAATCGATCTTCTCGGAAATTTTCCCAATTTTTTCCAAAATTCCACAAAATTTTAGGATACATTTTCTGAAAAAGTAATTTTTTCGAAACCTTATGTCACTTGGATCTACTCGTTTCCATGAAAAGTCGTGCAATTTTTATATGTACTTTGAAACCCTGTATTTGCAGAAAACCGATTTTTGAAAATACTTCCAAAATGGCGGCTACAAAATTTTGAAATTTGGAATTACAACGCATCATGTGTGCAATTCTCAGAAAATCCACCGATTTGGACTAAACTGAGTGTTCTCACGTTTTTGAGGTCGCTGATTCCGAATCTGAGGTCCGATTTCCAAAAGACAAGATGGCGGATGCAATATGGCGGACAAATTATTCTTTTCTCAACCGATTTGGACTAAATTGTGTGCAAGTACGTTCTCAGGGTCGATGATCACGAATCTGGAGTCAGATTCTCAAAATTCAAAATGGCGGATCCAATATGGCGGACGGAATTTTTTTTCAACCGATTTGGACCATATCGTGTGTTTATACGTTTTCAGGGTCGCTGATTACAAACGTTTCCTTTAAAAACAAAGAATTCCAAGAATGTTGTGTACTGTACCGAAGTAAGTACTGGTTTTTGTTGTGAACCGTGGCGAGACTAGTATATAATTGGACGCCAAACTGTGAACATGGATCTACAAGTGAGACATTGTCTAGCTGACTAGGAGACCACTTGGGATGTGGGTCACCAATCTTGACCAAAATTTTTTTGGTGTTTACTTGCGGCAAGAATAGAGTGTATCCAAAGTTTTAGGGTCCAACGCTCCCAAACTTCCAAGATATCAATTTATGTATTTCAGTTAAAAATGCTGGTCTCGTCCCAAATGACCATATGCCATCTGAGACGTATTTCCCTCACTGCACTACACTTTCATTGTTTTCACTGAACACTACATCACATTTTATCCTGAAAAACATATGAAAGGAGTAAATAACGTGTATACTCAACAAATCTGACTTCCATGTCTTACTCACATAGAGTGAAACATGAAATATGTGAAAAAATCAACGCTAATCGACTTTTCATGCTGTGCTTGGATACTGAAACAATAACAACATGTATATAAGCACAAAGACCACAAATGTAGTATCATAAGACAACAATTCAGTGTCAGACTTTATTTTTATTCATGGAAACTTCAATTCTGAACATGTGTCGACCAATATCATACTATAACACACACATATTGTTATTGCTTCAGTATCCAAGCACAGAGTGAAAAGTCGATTAGCGTTGATTTTTTCATATATTTCATGTTTTACTCTATGTGAGTAAGACATGGAAGTAAGAGTTGTTGAGTATACGCGTTATTTACTCTTTCTCAGGATTAAATGTGATGGGGTGTTCAGTGAGAACAATGAAAGTGTAGTGCAGTAAGGGAAATACGTCTCAGATGGCATATGGTCATTTGGGACGAGAGCAGCGTTTTTAACTGAAATACATAAATTAATATCTTGGAAGTTTGGGAGCGTTGGACCCTAAAACTTTGAATACACTCTATTCTTGCCACAAGTAAACACCAAAAAAATTTTGTTCAAGATTGGTGACCCACATCCCAAGTGGTCTCCTAGTGAGTGGAAATTAGATCACTATGAAGAAATGTTTAAAGGTAATTTATTCCTAACTTCAAAGTAACCAATTCAATAATTTTTCAATCTATTTATCATGCGTGCGCGCGTTTGTGTATACTTGTATACGCGCGAGTGTGTGTAATGGTGGCGCGATAGCTCTTAAACGAATGGACCGATTTTTACATGCAATACATGGTTCCTGAAGTTACTATAAATATTAATGATTAAACTATAGTTTATAGCAATATTCACTTCAAATATAGTACAGTGAACAATTTTTTCATGGTACACGTCAGTGAAATTGTCATAGTTCAACTTACAATATCTCATAGCTGGGTCAAAATAGAACTATATTTATAGTAGATTTATAGTTCACCCAACTATAAACTGCTCTCAGTGTAAGAGTATTCGGTTGGGGAAATGGTTTAGGATGATAGATGAAAAGGTTTCTAGACTGTAGGTATAAATTTATATGGGGATTTGAACGGTGAGCGGCCTAATGAGCGGGCCGTGCTATAGCCGTTCACAATTTCAAACGTTGGATTTAGGCAAACTCGATATTTTTCGGTTTCGGTCCCAGCTGTCGTTGGGACTCGGTTTATCAGCAGCCGAGCCGCTGGACGGAGCTGCGTCAATGCGACGTAAACAGAGTCGTATTTTCGGTGTTGGGGAATTCCAGGTCTCATTAGATTTGTATAGAGGTGGGGTTTTCTAGTGTTTGGCTCGCATCGAGCCGGAGGTATAACACTCAACTCGGGACGTGACAATAGCGCTTACAATAAGTGGAATTCCACTTACTGCTAATAGATTTTTATCAAAACAATTAGTCTAATTGACACAAGTAATCTTTTATCTAAGTGAAAGGGGCAAACTGATAAGGAAGATTTATTGAATAAATATTGTTTATGTTTTGGACGGACTTCTTCTGTTTTACAGTCTGCTAGTTCCGGACACAATATATGTCAAAATAGTTGAGCTTCTTTTCTACAAACTCGCTTATAGTTTCTTCTTTTGGACACTTTCGACAGTGACTGTATTGTTTTAAATTTGTTGAGTATTAATGGCAATGGAGTATCATCTTTTGAACTACTTTCAGATACATATGACCTATCTGTTGTCGAACCTGCTAGTGGATCTAGCCGTTGTAATTTTGCGATTTCTGACCATTTCTGGAAAAAAATTACGTTACGCAGCATGCCAACATGCCCCTAGGAATCCCTGCCAACTTACCTCTCGATGGATAACATGACAATAAACAAAATATGTAAAATGGTAATGCACAAAAATTGCATTCAATGATTTTTTTCCCCATCATATGAATGAGGAGATATTCATAGTTTGACAACTTACCTACACTGACAACCTTCCCCTCTCTCCCCTAAGTCGTATTTATTTACAAGACATTACTATAACACATACAAATATAAGTGAATAATACTTTTCTCGGTTCCACGATAGATTTAGAAGCTGGTTTCGTGTGAACGTATTGGCAGAGGTTTTTATAGTTCTAGTGATAGTCCAAATTTGAAATAATTTCTAGAATTCAGAGCTCAAGATTCAAACAGTTGAACTGACAAATAATAAAGGACGATTACAGGTTTTTATAATTGTAAAGTACCAATCATCATTCTTCTTTTGATCAGTAAATATATTGTTTACAATTCCATTGATTAAAGTAAAACAACATCTTTAAATTATAATGATAAATGTTTGCGACCTTTATCTGTTAAAACATCACAGTATTGATGAAAAAAATGACTATTTTCATGGGTGACGAGGACGACATACTTTGTCTGGAAGGCAAGGAGCTTTCTCACACCAGTTTCTCCTTGTAATACATATTTCATGGTTTCTACAAGCTCGAGGATTTGCACAAGGGCAAAATTTTTTCTCTGAGAAACAATCATAAAAAATACCATTTATTGATAAAAAACATTTCACTGTGATTAATCAACAACGTATTCAATTGGTATATAAAACTATAGCTGCGCAATAGTATGTCTTGTAACAAGAGGGTGAATTACGATTTCACATCATGGTGTCTCAGATTACAATGAATATATAGTATTTATTCATGTTCAAGATACTATTTTCCGTAATATTTCGACTTATAGTTTTTGTAGTTTTTGAATAACTGTTTCACGCTGATGAGAATGGTAAATCAATACATTTCCGACAACGGGACGTTTAATTTGATTTTCCATAATAACGAGAAAACACAAACGGTTTCATTCGCAAGCCAAAAATGAGTCTTTACTAATATCATTGATACTTTTGTGCGAATTCCGGAAAAAATGTATTGTTTCGATACAAGTGGGCACCAAAAAATAATTCGTATACATTGTTCTCAGTATGATCAAAATCATTTAAAAAGTTAGTAGAACAATTAAGTAAATGTCATCTGGATCGAATGGATTTGAGATGGAAGATATCTTACCGTTACAACGATTTTCGTAACAGCAATCACTAACGCACTGTGAATTGATTGCACACTGTGGAACAAAACAAGCTCGTGAATCCAGAATCAGTTTATTTCATTCATAACATTATATCTTCAAAATAATGAATATCATCGGTACTTATTTTTTTCCATTATTGTGTTTACCTTTCGTTGAGCTTCGGTTAAGACTAGTACGGTGACGAGTACTGCTAAGGTTAAAAATATTGCTGGGCGCATTTTACTTCAAATGAAAAATGTTCATATTATTAAAAACAATAAGGAATTAACTCTAAGGAATGAGTTGATGATGAATTTACTGACTTATTACACTCATTTATGATTTATTTATGTTCAGCAAAGATTGAAACGCGTTAAACGTTAGACATTGGATAGTGGGGAAAATCTTACGTAACAAGGCTGTGACAAGCTTGTGAGGGTCGCAAGTTTCAAGTTTCAATATCTGAAGAACTGGAGAATTCTTCGCTCTTTTATACCTTATGATCAAAGATTAATTTTTATTTTGTTTCACGTTAATTCCTCAAAACTCACGTTTCTTATGTACACAAGGAAAAGCTTCCTCATACTGTTCGTCAATATCATGAATGTACGTTATATTTCTGATGATTCAGTTCCAGAAAGAAATTTCCGATGAATATACAATCATCGGCTTTGATCAACCCGAATCTGATCCCAAAACTTGAATTTGCAAGAACAGTTCAATTTTGTGCGAACGCAAGTAAAAATATTATGCATACATTATGCCTAGAAAGTTATGCCTAGGAATGGACTGACATAACCTGCGCATAGTCTAGGCATTATCAAGGTAAACTCGGAAGGTAAAGTTCTCTATGCCTTATTTATGCCTAGTGCACGTTGGGTCTTTATTTACTGTGCATCAATTATGTCTGCACAATAGATATTCGTTCCATAAAAATTTGAGTCATTATTACTTAATTAAAACCGAGAGATATTGTAAGTGTTAAGGTGAAGCGTATATAGACAGACGCGACCTGTTTCTCTTGCTAGAAGCAGAATCTGAAACGCAATCCATAGGTAGTACCATGTGGATCACTACAATGTGGTCACTCTTGCAATACCGATAGATAGCGGTTCGGATCCGTGAACTAAACCCACCTGCGATTACGAATACAGAATGGAATTCTACCTCTCAACGCGAGCTCGAATGATTACTCATGGACGATTCTCTAACGATTCTATAGATCAAATTATGGGTCGCTGAATCACGCGAAGCTCAAATGTGTCGAGGGATACTCTCAGATTCGGCCCAAAGAAAACCATTGCATGATTAGATTGCCTCAATGCTTCTCAATTCCGGAGAAAATCATCAGAGGGAGTCAACACAGAAAAACAGTTTTTGCATCGACATGACTATGAGGATGAATCGATCGAGAACTTAACATGAGTAAAAATGTAAAATGGCATTCCACCTTCCAACGCGAGCTCGAAAGAATACGTATGGGCGATTCTCTCACGATTCTTTAGATCGGATATTGGCGGATCAAGTTCAGTATGGAAATCAAAAACTTATCTTTAAATTTGGGGTGACTTGCAACGTTGTCTAGTCCCTGCCCTGCACAAAGCGCTCTGCTCATCGGACAAGTCCTGATTCCCAGGCTTTGAACTGAAGATGGTAGATGATCCTGAATTTGGACGCGTCTTTGCAGCTTGCGATTCTGTCCTGGTGTAAGCCGATCGCTGAATGACCCGAGTCTCGAATGTTCCAACGGAAACTTACAGATTCGGCCTAAAGAAAACCTATGCATTATCACACTGCTTCAATGCTCCTCAATTCCGGAGAAAATCATCAGAGGGAGTCAATGCAAAAGAGCAGGTTCTGCATTGACATGACTATAAGGATGAATCGATCGAGAACTTAACATGAGTAAAACCCCTCCCATAAATCCCCACCCGTTAACGAGACGTTAATAAAAAAGTTTACAAAGTTCGCAGAAAACACCCACTGACGGGAACGACCTCTTATCCGTCTTACGGACTGACCGGAGTCAGACTGCACCAAGTATTAAGCTGAACCCATTGCCAGCAGATAGTGATCCGCGAGAGGACAAGGTCCGTAAACCAAACCCACCCGCGAATACGAATATAAAATGGCATTCCACCTTCCAACGCGTGCTCGAAAGAATACGCATGGGCGATTCTCTCACGATTCTTTAGATCGGATATTGGGGGATCAAGTTGAGTATGGAAAACAAAAACTTATCTTTGAGTTTGGGGTGACTTGCGACGTTGTCTAGTCCCTGCCCTACACGAAGCACTCTGCTCATCGGTCAAGTACTGACTCTTTGGCTCTGAACGGAAAATGGTGGATGATTCTGTTTATGGACTAGTTATAATTCAACCTGCGTTCCTGTGGCGGGGACAAATGTCCGCAGAATGACGCGAGACTCGAATGTAGTCCCGCTTTCGAATTGCAGCTTGTCTTTGCAATTTTGGGATTATCAGTATATATGATCATTGTGTACGCAACAATTCAATTATTATCAATAGAGTGAGCAATCGCACTTTCACTGGATAGCAACGCAGTTTTGAAAGACATTTCTCTGATTTGTCTCCATGCAGATTTCCCAACTGCAGTAACGTTGTTCTTGGATCATCATCGCATTTTAGCATTAAGTATCTTATGTAATCTGGTTGTCTAGCTAAACGATTGTGCTTTCCGCTTATATATTGTGAATTAAAATCTATTGTTATGAGAGACGCAATTCATGCTGAATGAACAATATCTAATCCCAGGCACTGAGATTCTGTTTGACTTTTCATGGTGCACAGGAGTATGAAATGTGGAAGGGTGACTCAAGTCCAGATCAAATCGCCAGTCATCAAGAATGACACCAGTTTCTATACAACCTATTCAAAGTTTCGAATTTTTTCCGCGGTCCTGAGAAATTATGGAACGATAAGATTGCTGATGTCCAGATTTACGAATGAAAGGACTTGGTAGTTTTATATATTTCAGGAAAAGTGAATGATTTCAAGAATGACTTCGCGATTTAGAAGGTCCATTTTCCAGACCTCTCTCAAATTCCAGTCTAAGTTACTTATCCATTATTTATTTTATCGATCCAAAAAACGTAGATAGTTAGATTTCTCGCGTTTTAGATTGTTCGGACGCAAGAAGAAATCAGAATATGTAATGATCCCACATATGTTTAGACCACTATAAACTTCGATCTGATGTATATAGAGACCACTCGTATACCTCGATTTCATATATATTTAGACCACTAAGGTCTCATATATATCTTGACCACTCATATACCTCGAGCTGATTTTGTACATATTTAGACCAGTAGAAACTGGGTCTCATATACATTTAGACCACTCCTATACCTCGGTCATGTAAATTTTTAGACCAGTAGAAACTGGGTCTCATATTTATTCATATCTTTCATATACCTCGGTCTCATATACATTCAGATCGCTTGTATGCTCGGTCCCATACATTCAGGTCACTCATCAAACCTCGACATGAAAGACATTTGCAACCATAAGATTCGACCAGAGAAGAATCTAACTATATAAGTTTTTTGAGTTAATAATTCTTCATATCAATAAATTAGATGAACTGTAGTTTAAATGAAATCGGGAAAATTAGACTAGATTGTAAACTATTCGATTATGATTGCTGATGTCCAGACTTAAGAAAGTTTAGACAAGGCAGTTTCATGTATCCTAAAAATGCAGATCTAATCCTGACAACGAAACGAAATATGTACATACCTGTGTATGTGAGGCTGTCTTTTGACACGCAATTACAGCAGAAACCGCTTGATCTCCCATCCGAAATAGCCACGTAGGGTGTAACATGACGACCATTGTCAATTTCTAGGGGCATTTATTCATCCTACACACGCTAATTATTTGTAATTGATAAAAGGAGGAGAGTGCGCCCTCTGACATCTACGGCAGAGCATAGAGTATAACGATGATTAGCTCTAAAGCTTTGCAAACAAACATGTATATAGGCTCAAAGGCGGTTGGGGTGAAGCGCAAACGAAAATTTCATGAACGAATGAGGGCTCGATCAGACTGGCACGTCTGTCTCGCGCGGGATCAAGCCAAGAATGCCGCGGCGCTCAGTGTCTGTCCCATCAAGTAGGCCCGCTGGCAGAGGGCGCGCATGCTACGTACAGTGTAGTGATCCTCCAGGGAGTGATCGGCAAACGATGTAAGCCTGTATGGATGCAAAACCGGAAATGCCGATCGGAGCTCCCCCAAGCGGCCGCGGAGCGGTTGACTGGCGCTCAGCTGACTGAGGATAACCCCTGGAAGGAAAAAAAAAAATAAAACTGCTAATGATCCTCCAGTGAAACTGCTACATAATGCCGGGTTGCTGTGCAGATTATTGCACAAACTCGTACGCAAAAAAATTCCAAATGTTCAAGTTTCCTCGTGAACCGGACCCCAGAAGAGCATTGTGGGTGAAGAATGTTGATCGAGCTGACTGGATCCCTACTCCATATTCAATGTTATGTGAAGTAAGTTGCCTACATCTGAATTTATGCATGTATCGAATGTGATTAGAATTATAATAATATACAAATGTGACTAGCATTTGATATTTCATGCAACTGGCTGTGTCATTTTGTGCATGTTCGGTACTCCTTTACATGACTGCAATAAGAATATTATTAATTTATACTTGAATTTAGGCCCATTTTTCATTGGATTCATTTGTGACAACTCCAGATGGTAAACGAAAGCTGAGTCCGAATGCAATTCCTACAATTTTCAAGAACCGTGTGATCCAGAATGAATCTCAAGAAGATGCTTTTTGTGAAGCCGAACAGAGTGGTATGTAATACAGAATATATTACATGTTTACCTGAATTTTATAGAAAAATCATTTCCAAGGTCATTGGAGCACATTGAGTACTCCACATGACCAATTGGAACCTCTATGTGCCCTGGGAGTTCACTCGTCAAGATCCCCACCCCATGAGTACTAAAAGTTGTAAGTTGCCTCGTTTCATGCCACATACAGCTTACATAGTGAAAAAATGGGCCTGGGCTGTGGAAGCTGTCAAAGAATTAATATATTACCTCAAATAGGCATGAAAACAGGCTAAAATCACTATTCAGGGGACCCTTGCACTGCAAACACTTGATAACCCAAATTTTGAAAACACTTATCTGTGGTATTATTACAATTATTTACTGCAAGTACTCACATATCCTGAGTTATCAATACCATTTATATAGATCAAGCATTACTAATACTTGACGCCACCTAACTTTCAGTAGTTACATGTATTGATGGTCAATATATTGTCTCTATTGTGCTAAAATTTACAAGAAACTATTAATAAAGTACATGTGTCATGAATCGCATTCACTCGATAAGAAGGATTAATCCAAAAAGTAAATTATAAGCTGTGCATTACACGTACACCTCATAACACACTAGGCAGTGTATAGATATATGATTTTTTTAACATCAACAATAAAGTACATGTGTCAGGTTGTAGTTTGAACCCACCCGTCAATAGCTGCTTGGACCTTAGCTATGCAGTTTATACAATATGAGTGGATTTCATGAGTCTAATATTCATGAATATTACCCATGTTTAGTGAACTTCAACATTTTCTTGTTGATATTAAAAAAATCATATATCTATGCACTGCCTAGTGTGTTATGAGGTGTACGTGTAATGCACAGC
>JAJGXB010000902.1:4697-21457 GCA_020882725.1 Aphelinus certus
AATTTTGTGTACAAAGAGTTATACGTATAGACATATATGTAGCTTATATATTCCTAGATTATTTATTCAATACTTATGAATAACGTGTAAGAAGTACTCTCTTATTATACGTTATATCCTATATACTCAGTATACGGCCGGTTATACAAAAACCTTCCGTATCTTCCGTAAAGCAGTGCCTTTTATGAGTTTTTTTTTATAATAGAGAAACAGAGTAAGTTACTTTATTCCTCACACACACTGTGGATGTATTTTGGAAAAACATCGTAACATCCTTCGATGTTTCTGATACATGATTACGCATCGCTTTTCCATAATAATTGTGGTTATTGAAATCAACTTTGAAACTACATACCTATCCTTGCTATTACTTTATATTAACGTTACAGTTTATATATACGTATACTTTAGTGGAAAGTTTCAAAACTTTATCTTAAATATTGATGTAACAGTGTATATTTTAGTCAATAGTAACAATAATTTTCATTACATGAAAAATTCATATCTGAAAAACTCCGCGCGCGCGGTACGCGCGCTAAACAGCCTCTAGTCATATAAAATTCAGTTCACGACTCTCTTGAGAAGTCTTATGCACGCTATGTGATAGCCGTAGTGCGTCTATGATTAGGTGATCAATGATTAGGTGATTTTCACGTAATTTCCATGTCATCATAATGTAATATGTCAAGTTAACTATTCACGTTAAACGACTTTTGCCTCGACGGTTTCTTTTAGAAATTGATATACATATATTCTTGAGGTCGCTAATAGTGGATCCGGCCTCAAATTCTAAAAATTCAGATTAGAGCCTCTAAGATCACAAGATAAAAATTTGGGAAAAAATTGAATTGTGTTGAAAATTGGTATACATAAGTTTTTGAGGTCGCTAATCACGAATCCGGCCTCAAATTTTGAAAATTCAAATTGAAGCCTCTAAAATCACCTGACAAAAATTTAGAAAAAAAATTGAATTTTGTCGAAAATTGGTATACATGGGTTTTTGAGGTCGCTGATCACAAATCCGGCCTCAGATTTTGAAAATTCAAATTAGAGCCTCTAAGATCACCTGACACAAATTTGGAAAAGAATTGAATTTTGTTGAAAATTGGTATACATGGGTTTTTGAGGTCGCTGATCACGAATCCGGCCTCAAATTTTGTAAATACAAATTAGAGCCTCTGTGATCACTTGACGAAAATTTGGGAAAAACAATTGAATTTTGTTGAAAATTGGTATTCATGGGTTTTTGAGGTCGCTGATCACGAATCCGGCCTCAGATTTTGAAAATTCAGATTAGAGCCTCTAAGATCACCTGACAAAAATTTGTAAAAAAATTTAATTTTGTTAAAATTTGGTATACATGGGTTTTTGAGGTCGCTGATCACGAATCCGGCCTCAGATTTGAAATATTAGAATCATAGCCTCTAAGATTGGTGACCAAATATTTAAAAAGATACTGGATTTGAATAAAACTTGGTATACATGGGTTTCTATGATCGCTGATTACGAATCCGGCCACAGATTTGAAAAATTCTAGTTAGAGCCTCAAAGATTGGCGACCGAAATATTGTAAAGATACTGTATTTTTATGAAGACTAGCGATGATCCCTCGCTCGCTGTCGCTCGCCCGAGTCTTTCGAGAAGATTTTAATTAGAAAATGTACAAAATATTTTATAATCTTCAAGATTCAATTCAGTTTTAATAAGTTATACTTCTAATTTATTGTAAATAGATATCAATCGACATCATAATGCATATAAATTATAGCCCTCGATCTTCTCTTTCGATTCATCACACCACATGTTCGTCGAATCATCATTTTCTAAGTTGTTTATCAGATAGGAAATTGGAAAAAAATGGTTTTCGGCAACGCGGCAAGTTTTCTATGACGTATGTTACGCGCCCACGTCTATTTTTTTGGATTTTCCGCCTCAGATCATAAAAGGCTCATTTTCCTCTATAAATCTGCAAGATCAAATTTCGAATAGATAACTCATTCATACTACTTTTTCAACGATTTCTGGAACCAAACGTCAAATAATTATTTTTGGTCAATACGCCCCCACAATATCAATTCTTCCAGAAGATAGCCAAATCAAATTGTAGCTTTTGACATCCTCTTTCGCCCCATAATACCGAATATTCTCAAGTACATCATGTTCCAAGTTATTTATTACATCAAAATTTTTCGTTTACAAAAATTCGACTAAGCATAATTTTCTATGACATAGATTACGCCCGCGCGTCTATTTTTCTGGACTTTTCACCTTAGATTATGAAAGCGCTCATTTTCCTCTATAAATCTGCAAGATCAAATTTTGAATAGATAACCCATTCATACTATTTTTTCAACGTTTTCTGGAACCAAACGTCAAATAATTATTTTTGGTAAATACGCCCCCACAATATCGATTCTTCCAAAAGATAGCCAAATCAAATTGTAGCTCTTGACATCCTCTTTCGCCCCATAATACCGAATATTCTTCAAATCATCAGGTTCCAAGTTGTTCATTACATCAAAATTTTTCGTATGACGGAAATTCGACTAAGCATAATTTTCTATGACATAGATTACGCCCGCGCGTCTATTTTTCTGGACTTTTCACCTCAGATTATGAAAGCACTTATTTTCCTCTATAAATTTGCAAAATCAAATTTTGAATAGATAACCCATTCATACTATTTTTTCAACGTTTTCTGGAACCAAACGTCAAATAATTATTTTTGGTCAATACGCCCCCACAATATCAATTTTTCCAAAAGATAGCCAAATCAAATTGTAGCTCTTGACATCCTCTTTCGCCCCATAATACCGAATATTCTTCAAATCATCAGGTTCCAAGTTGTTCATTACATCAAAATTTTTCGTATGACGAAAATTCAGCTACACATGATTTTCCACAACTTAGATCACGCTCACGCGTCTATTTTTTTAAATTTTTGACCTCAGATTATGAAAATGCTCGGCCTCTTCTATCGATCTGCCAGACCCGATTTAAAAATACTCCAATAAAACATTGTTTCCAAGAGCAAAATATGGGAATCATAATTTGTGTACGGATTAATTCTAATATAATGTAGATATTCAAGCCCATTAGATATTCTTTCAATCAAACATACCCTAAATGGCACCAGATCATAATCTCACGTATTCATCTGAAAGCATAAAAATCGCGAAGAAAACTACCAATTTTTAATTACATACTTCACGCCCACGCATCAATATTTTTTATTTTTTCACGATGAATAATTGAAGCGCTAAATGAGCTCTATCGATACCTCCAATCAGAATGTTTATCACGACGCTGTTTCATACATTTTTTCAACCGTTTATGCGGCACAACTTGATAAAAGTCATTTTTTTCCATATTTCACGCCCACGCATCATTTTTTCCAAAATTTTCACCATAGAATAGGAAAGATTTTCGATTGATCTATAAATCAGTGAAATTCAAATTTGCACCATACAACTATTTCACAGTTTTTTCCAATGGTTTATTGGATACCAAAAAAACGCAACTTGAATTTTACCATTTTTGACGTCCACGCATCGGTTTTTTCGTAAATTTCAATGCGGAACATGATATTGCAGGCAATTTCCCTTCCATCCGTTTTATTTGTTTCTATGGAAGTCAACTCCTTCATTGAAAAATCTTTCCATGAAATTTCCGGGAGGATTAACTTTACAGTATAGTGTAGAAGTGTAGATTAGTATCCATGGGTTTTTGAGGTTGCTGATTACGAATCCGGCCTGAGATATGAAGATTTCAAATTAGAGCCTCTGAGATTAGCGAACGAATATTTGGAAAGTTAATGGATTATAATGAAAATTAGTTTCCATGGGTTTTTGAGCTCACTGATTACGAATCCGGCCTTCGATTTTGAAAATTCAAATTGAAGCCTCGAAAATTGACGATCGAAAATTTGAAAAAATACTGGATTTTGATGAAATTGGTATCCATGGGTTCTTTTGGGCGTTGATTACACCTCGAGCTTTAGATGGAAATAAGCCTAAACCTACAACATCATCGATGGTAACAAAGAAGCATCCATTTCGATTGTTTACTGAATAAAGAGACATTTCTTCTACTCTGGTGTCAGGGAAAGTCGGTTGATTCCATTCAAAATAAACTTATTTTGGAAATGTAATAAGCATCGATCAAAATATGCAAAAATGTTTGTGGCAAGTATAATCTTCAATACTTGTACCAGAGGTTATGCTGTTACGCAAATAGAGTTTCACGGTATTTCACTCTAAACACTGTTTATCAATTTTCTAGTTCTCATTTGTTCCGTTCTTCCGTTCTTCCAGAGGAACTCGTAGAACAAATCTACTTTATATTAAAATTAATCCGTACACAAATTATGATTTCCATATTTTGCTCTTGGAAACAATGTTTTGTTAGAGTATTTTGGAATCAGGTCTGGCAGATCGATAGAGGAGCCCGAGCATTTTCATAATCTAAGGTAAAAAGTCCAAAAAAATAGACGCGTGAACGTGATCTATTATGTGGAAAATAATATGTAGCCGAATTTTTGTCATACGAAAGAATTAGAAGTAATAAGCAACTTGGAAAATGATGATTTGAAGAATGTTTGGTATGATGGGGCGAAAGAGGATGTCAAGAGCTACAATTTGATTTGGCTATCTTTTGGAAGAATTGATATTGTTATTGACCAAAAATAATTATTTGACGTTTGGTTCCAGAAAATGTTGAAAAAATAGTATGAATGGGTTATCTATTCAAAATTTGATTTTGCAGATTTATAGAGGAAAATGAGCGCTTTCATAATCTGAGGTGAAAAATCCAGAAAAATAGACGTGGGGGCGTAATATACGTCATAGAAAACTTGCCGCGTTGCCGAAAACCATTTTTTCCAATTTTCTATCTGATAACCAACTCAGAAAATGACGATTTGGAAAACATGTGGTGTGATGGATCGAAAGAGAAGATCGAGGGCTATAATTCATATGCATCATGATGTCGATTTATATCTATTTTCAAGAATTTAAAAGTATAACTTATCAAAACTGAATTGAATATTGAAGATTATAGAATGTCTTGTAGATTTTTTAATTAAAATCCACTCGAAAGACTCGAGTGAGCGACAGTGAGCGAGAGATCATTGCTCATATATGAATGTTATTATAATTGGGAATATGCACAAAAATGCATGTATTAACTCTAAACGCGCGAAAATTAGAACAAATGTAATCACAATTAGAACGGTTTTTTCTATAAAGTCAAATATGAGATGGATTTTTATTTGGGTAACCTTCTAAAAGGATGTTCCCTTGTTACGGTCGACGATGTTGAAGATTTAGGCTTATTATCAATCTGAAGCTTTATGTGTAATAAGCGACCTAAAAGAACCATTTTTTCCAAGTTCCATTAGATTCCATTATCTTCCCAAATTTTCGGTCGGCAATCTTGCAGGTTCAATCTAATTTGAAGTTTAAAAATCTGAGGCCGGATTCATAATCAGCGATCATAGAAACCCATGTATACCAAGTTTTATTCAAATCCAGTATCTTTTCAAATATTTGGTCACCAATCTTAGAGGCTATGATTCTAATATTTCAAATCTGAGGCCGGATTCGTGATCAGCGACCGCAAAAACCCATGTATACCAAATTTTAACAAAATTAAATTTTTTTACAAATTTTTGTCAGGTGATCTTAGAGGCTCTAATCTGAATTTCCAAAATCTGAGGCCGGATTCGTGATCAGCGACCTCAAAAACCCATGTATACCAATTTTCAACAAAATTCAATTGTTTTTTCCAAATTTTCGTCAAGTGATCTTAGAGGCTCTAATTTGTATTTACAAAATCTGAGGTCGGATTTGTAATCAGCGACCTCAAAAACCCATGTATACCAAATTTCATCAAAATTCAATTTTTTTCTTCAAATTTTCGTCAGGTGATCTTAGAGGCTTGATCTAATTTGAATTTTCAAAATCCGAGGCCGGATCCGTAAACAGCGACCTTAAAAACCCGTGTATACCAATTCTCAACAAAATTCAATTTTTTTTTCCAAATTTTTGTCAAGTGATCTTAGAGGCTCTAATTTGTATTTTCAAAATTTGGGGCCGGATTCGTGATCAGTGACCTCAAAAACCCATGTATACCAACTTTCGACAAAATTCAATTTTTTTCCAAATTTTTTTCAGATGATCTTAGAGGCTTGATCTAATTCGAATTTCCAAAATCTGAGGCCGGATTTGTAATCAGCATCCTCAAAAACCCATGTATACCAATTTTCAACAGAATTCAATTCTTTTCCAAATTTTTATCAGGTGATCTTAGAGGCTCTAATTTGAATTTTTAGAATTTCAGGCCGGATTCACTATGAGCGACGTCGAAAACATATGTATACCAATTTCTAAAAGAAACCATCGAGCAAAAGCCGTTTAACGTAAATAGTTAACTTGACATATTACATTCTGATGACATGTAAATTACGTGAAAATCACCTAATCATTAAAAGAGACGCACTACGGCTGTCACATAGCGAGCATAAGGCTTCTCAAGAGATTCGTGAACTGAATTTTATGTGAAATTCAAAACTCGCCTGAGTTGGCCCCGTTTTGCACGGACGCAAAGAAGTCCGAGCACGCTGCGGCCGCAACGCCGCCTGGCGAGTGGCGTGGTCGTCTCACCCTATAAGGCTATAAGGCTGCCGCGCCGTGCCACACCGTGCCGCGCAGTGGGTGGTCTGAGTTTCCTCTCTTGATTTTTTTACTAAATTATGCATTTTACGATAATTTTACAAGAGACAAAAGTTACTGCGAATTAGGTTTCCTACAACTTTTGATCGAAAAATTTTTCAATCCGACTGCGCGGTCTGTTTATATTGGCTTGTGATTTATAGAGAGAACATCTCGATCCGAACTTCATTTTTATTTTCCGTACTGTGAAGCACGCTTTACACGAGTAGGCGGATTGAAATCATTTTTATGCGTTTCTTCGTATGCATTATTTCCTTAAATTTTAATGAAATCGCGTGTTAAAAGTTTATCTGCGTTTTAGAAAATATATCGACGCAACCTTCACTATCATTTTCCGGACTCACAAGGAGAGTATGAGACCTTCAGAGCCCCAATCTGGACCGAACTTCATACTTGTGGTCTCGGGAACTATAGAAACAATACGCGAAAAGTTGCAGCTCCGAACGCTCCTTCAGAGTTGAAATATTTACACCACAATCTTATTGAACTGTACATATATAATATTCACACTCCCAAGGGAACACTTGAGAACCGGGTCACTAAACTTGACCAACATTTTTTTGATATCAGTTTGGCTCAATATATATAGTGTTGCAATTGAACTGCTGCTGTTTTGAACTAGCCGGATTGGCGTCTGCATGACTGTACACTGTCCTATATAATATGTACAGGCAGCAAAAACTGCTAGCTGATGGGCTGGTATTTTCAACTACGTCGTGAATGTTAATGCAATCAGAACAATGCGTGATAGTGATGCAATGTGCAGTAAACCGCAAACGTGCTGTGGATGTCGCCCGAGCTGTCGGAGTGTTGCGTCCAGTTGAGTCAAAGAGTGATTGAAGTAGACAAACCCATTTTATCTGGAATAGACTGATGCCGCAAGTATTGTTTCTTCAATCCATAATCCAACGTGAATTAGTTTATTTGGATATAATAAGAGAAGAATATGTGGGCACTATGGCCAGACAGGAGCAATGACCTGGTGTCATATTATGGTCTAGCGCCATATCGTGGCCTTGACATACTGCGAGTGTCATTGCTCGTGACTGTCCATAGTACCAGACTCTGGTTTCCAGTATTTCGAGATCATGAGTTATTTTTTATTATATCTAAATTTACAATTATTTCATGAAAAAATATATTCATAAGTTATTTTTCTAGTTATTTTATTTAAAAAAAAGGGGCCTCTTCTTCAAACTTCTCTGGCCTCTGTTGGCGGACCTGTCATAACAAGATAAAAAAAACATGTCTTTATGTTCCGACAAAAAGAAATTGCGTTTAATAAATTTACACACTAAAAGAGTTCAAAATTGTAACTTACAGCATTCGCGTTTCGAGCGCAGATTATATTTTATTCGCCGCACCGGGCACAGCCACCGCGTAGTTGAACGGTAGGGATCCTTTTCGGCATCTTTTTCACAGGCCTTACACGCAGGCGTCGCCGTAGCACGCTCTCCCGCTGTGTGATTTTTTGAATTACTGCATTGATTTCTTCGCGTACCCGCGCTTTTATTAGCATATTTTGATGGAAGAAGTGTAGCTTCCAGTACTTTCTTAGAAAATCAAAATCTTTATGCAGTCGGGGTAGCACTTCATCTCTGTCGGCTATCTCGCGAAAAGCCTCTTCGTCATCCGACGGCTCGTGTGGTACAGTAATACCTTGCTGCTCTGGAGGTGGCGAGGCTGGGAATCACGTATATGGTATGGGGGGCGATAGTCCGGGTCGTCGGCTTCACAGGTATACTCCTCAGCACTGCTCTCGTTATCGGTGTTTTCGGACGACCGCTGCTCTTCGGTCGGTATAGGGTCGTCGCTCATCGGGTCGTCTTTGACCTAAATAATGCCATCTATGGGGGTCGTACGGTCGCAAAAATTATCTAAGCTCTCAATTGCTGGATGAGCACACTTACACGGCAAGCCATTGGCAATCACCGAACGCTTGATACAAATCGCGGGCGGTACCGGGGGGAGCACACTCATTTCACCCACGCTCGCGAACATTGCCGCGTCCGCCTCGACTTTAACGATGTTGGACTTTGCGAAAAATGGCTAAGGAGAAGATGCGTTATGTTTGAGGACCGGGAAGCAACTGATTATCCGTTGGGCTGTACACTGTCTGCTCAAGCATCCCCCACTAGAAGAAATAGCTCTCGTTTCCCCTGCAGCAGCTTCCCACGATAAACTGCAGCATCTGCAGGAAAAGAAGTCTGCGGAGCCGTGAAATCCAGCGGCATAAAATAATATGAGCTGTCAGTGAATGCTCCGTAGATACCTTGCATTCGGCACTCCTACTTTACTTGGTTTCGCAACGCTTCTTATTAACCCAGAGGTGATACGCGATACTCAGCCTCTAAATTCATCTGCTAAATTGAAATCGGCAGAATCGGTGTGAAATGGCTATTCCGACTTCCCCACGTGCAAGTTTCATCACGTGCTGACAATGAGCCATTTGGCTCACCAAGATAAAAATGCTGCATCGACAGCTTTGCGTGAGAACTCTAGATGAGAAAGTCACCGTGTGAAACAAGATGACCCGCGTCCACTGTTTCTTGCGTATACTTTTAAATACGTAATACGAGCTTTTCTTTTTGATTCTCCCAAACGCAAAATTCAGCAGGAGAAAACCGGCATCTTCTTTATATGGAAAAAATCTTATTCCACGCAGCATGCCTAATGTCGTCCAAGTTTTATTCCCAGTGAAGAATGGATAAATTCCCTGTATGATGGAGACGTCAGAAGTTCTGCTTTTGGACATCATCCACATTGTATACGGAGTCCCAATTCTCCAGGAATTACGTAAAGACCTACCCCAATGGTGTCGCGATTTTAAAATGTGTACAAAATTACGAGCTTTGCCGGTATTGGTACTTTGGAAACGATTCAAAATGCTGTTATCGCTCTGTTCGCTGAGAAGCATCGAGCGTCTGTATAAGCGTGGCGTTTCCAAAGGAAATAAAGATGTTATTTGTATGATCGGGGGTATCATTGTCTCCCGGGTTCTGGAAGACTCGCCGTCCGTTCGAGAGATTATGATGGAATATCGACGCTTGGCTGGTAAGTTCATTCATGATTAATTTATTATTTCTTCCAAAAATCGTATTTTGTCGCGATCTATGAAGGTAAAGAAATAGAGAGCGCAAATATTTTCATGATGAGTATACATATATTTCAAAATCAACTTAAAACAATAGAAAAAAAATGTAGAGTCATTAAATGTCTGAAATCAACCTGAAACAATAAAAAAAAAATTGAACCGACCGGGAATCGAACGTGGTTCGCGCAGGCGTAGGGCGGGAGCCTTAGCCACTAGACTACAAACGCAGTTACAATTCGACTGAATAATTTCCTTCATATGCTGATGATATATATATATATATATATATATATATATATATATATATATATATACACACACACACATACATGTATACATTTCAAATCAGCTTGAAAAATAGAATTTCTTGTTTTAGCCCAAATTTTTTTTCTGATAAATTTCCGACTATTGTCATAGCACCTCCTGCATTTTTTTTCATACGTGAATGGAATTTATTCACGGTGTGATTATGAATATATGCGTTTTAAACAAACTTTCACTCATCTCATGATTTGATAGAGTGTAAAACGCGCAATAATATTGATAACAGTTGGTGATTTTGCGAATAATGTCCTTCATATGGGCTGATATATTTATATTATATATATACATTTATTTCAATCAAAAATAGAATCTCTTGTTTTATTCCAATTTGTTTTCTGCTAAATTACTGCCTATTGCCGTCGCAACAACTGTATTTTTTTTTTACGTCAATTAAATTTATTCACTGCATGATTTTGAATATAGGTAGTTTTCAACAAAATTTCACTTATGCCATGATTTGATAGAGTAAAATAAGGAATAATATTGATAATAGATGTAAGAAAAATAGGTGCAACCGTCAAATATTGTAAGTCATCCTAAAACAATGAAAGAAAAAGTTAATTGGGCCGGGAATTGTGAGGGCCAGATCAGAGTAACCGAATTTCTGCAGATAAAGCAGATTGGGTTACCGACTGGGTGGTACAAATTATCGATCGAGAATCAATACGTACAATGTATATCGATAAGTATATTCGGAGGAACGCGCCATGGATCGCCGCGCGCATCCTGTCTCACGACGTCTACGACCAGAAGAAAACAAGGAAATGGGTTACGCACCAAAACGAGAAGTTATGCGGGAAAACTTCCCGTGCGCCAGCACAGGATTCGCGCGCTTCCCTATGCCTACGATGAGTGCGAGTGAGAGCGCTGATACATCTCTCTCTAACACATTGACGCCCTGTGCCAATCTCCAGTATAAATAGCCCTGCGACCGAGCGAAATTCATCATTACAATGGTAGCGATCAGACGAGCGAAAGCTCTGCCCGAACTGGGATTGGCATGGGTATATCTCTGTATATAACCTAATAAATGCCATTTTGAATTTGAAATCCATCTCTTTTCATTGACTTGTATATCCATTTGAATTTAATTATCGTGACTTTTAATACACTTAAAAGTGCCTAAGAGTCTCTTCACAGCTGAACTTAGAAATAATTCAAATTAAAAGAAAATACAATCAAAAAGAATATTTTACTTCATCTGACTATATTGATGGATGATCAATACCAATCAACTCATACACAAGCATTTATACATTTCAATCATTCACATAATCTGAGACTTGGTTGCATTGCGTTTCTTGGAAGATAACGGAGATCTACTCATATCATATACATATGATCACTATCACAAGGACCAATGACTGTGAGAGATTGAACTATATTTTACTTTTCGATGATCGCATAATTGGAGTCCTACTATACTAACCCAGATTGATAGCTGTGACTGCAGTGCGCTTTTGGAGTATCATTCTCAATAACCAAAACTCATTATATTCATTTGTCAACACATTGGATGTAAAGAACTTGAAAAAACATAACGCAAATCTGATCCATTACAGAATCGAACCCCGGTCCGTATTGTCGCAAGGCGGGAGCCTTAGCCACAAGACCACTAAACGCAGTTTTTAAACTGGCGAATATTGTTCTTGATATGGACTGATGCTAGTAACAAAAATTCCTATTCATACATATACATCTATTTAAAATGAGCTTAAAAAATAAAATTTCTTGTTTTATCCCAAATTTTTTTCTACTCAATTACTACCTATTGCCGTCGCAACCTGTATTCTTTTCACACGTTGATTGAATTTATTCACGGCATGATTTTGTATATATATGTAGTTTTTGATAGTGTGTAAAATATGATATTATATTGGTAATAGATGGAAAAAATATGTCTGAGCCATCAAATATTGTAAATTACCTCAAAACAATGATGATAATAAATCAAAATGACTCTGCTATCAAATATTTCAAATTATTCTGAAATGATGAAGAAAAGTGCTCGAACCAGGAATCGGA
Organism: Aphelinus certus; assembly: GCA_020882725.1. Taxonomy (NCBI): domain Eukaryota; kingdom Metazoa; phylum Arthropoda; class Insecta; order Hymenoptera; family Aphelinidae; genus Aphelinus; species Aphelinus certus. The sequence goes on from JAJGXB010000902.1 coordinate 16,872, forward strand.
CATGATCGCAAAAAAAAATATTGATTCTGAAAATCATACACGTTCTCTATTATTATATACGGACCAATTTACACTATTTTACATCCAATTTGAATCGTATGACATTTGAGCTTTGAATATTTTCAAATTTCTGCAGCTTTTGAAACGGCTGATAAGATTGTCCAGATGATGAAGGGGCCAGCAAATGACCAATTCATTCTCACCATCATGAAGGAGACCCAAATACGTGAGGTTTTTGAAGGGAAGCCAGAAACAGTCGCCGAAATTATGAATACCCTTTCGAACCCTGCGGTAGACGCAACATTGTTACCGCTGCCGTCATACCCTCCACCCCAAACCCCACCCCCACCACCACTACCATCACCACCATCACCACCAACGCAATCGCTCACTAGTGAGTTATTCACCGTTTAAATTATACTGATCTTCTTATTGTTCCTTGAAAATAAATCTTATATATATCAACAGCCCTCCAGCTAGCGGACATGTTGACCGACGCGGTAGGCGATGAGATACTGAATGGGAATGATCGAGGCGTCATATATGGGTAAATTTCTTACTGATGGCATATAAATTGGTTTTTTTCTTCTATCAATAAATGATCCACTTCAATTTCCCAGAGCCTGCGAATGTGTCGAATGTTGACGCTATCATAAATAGCGTAGCGTCCGGTACCGAAACGTTAATCGCCGTGATCGAGGCCCCGCCCAGCCAGACATCACCGCGTGACAGCCAATCAGCTCAAGCATCAACGTCTGCCGAGGAATCAGGCTCAACATCGAGCTCTGATTCAAAATCCTCATCAAAGGATGAAGATGACGAGGATGCTGATAATAAAGAAAATAGGGTTGAAATGGATTGTATGTATATACCCTGTTGACATAAGGGTACTTTTTGAACCCCTTTTGCACTACACGCTTTCATTCCATTTATACAGCAGTTAATTTACAGCACGGCTGCGTTCGCATAATTAACGAGCCGTCTGGTGCGCGCTACATTACCATCAAGTCGGAATCTATATTCGATATTTCAATCGGTTCAAAATGGGCGAAATTAATCTCGTCCTGGATTTGCTACGGAAATCAAAAAATCTTCTTGGGTTTTCTTCAGAAATCCCCACAGTATAAGAAAATCGATCCCCCGACTTGCTACACCCGTAAACTACGACGTTCTGATAGGGTAAAGATGATCTTCTCAACTCTTCTCCAGGCCGAAGCATTTTTTCCAAGGATCCGATAAACAATATATGGTTTATAGGTTTTTTGGGTGCGCTAAATCCGAATTTGCCATTAATTTTGCAAAATTAATTTGTTTAAACAATTTTTTCAAATAAATTATTGCAAAATTGATTTTTATGGCAAATTAAATACCAAAATCAGATTCTTCGTAAAAAAACACGTAAAAAATGGTAATTATTGCTGTCAAAATATGTTTCGACATCAAAAATTGATTGAATGAACAAATTTTTAATTCTAACAAATGTTCCAAATTGTTCAATCATCACAAATGCTTATTGGTACTTAGACTATGACTTATGATAGTCAATATGAATCGATGGGGTGTATCAAAAAAGAAATAATTTCCGGATGATGTTGACATGGGATGAAAACTTTGTTTCAACACTAGTTTAATTTTCAATATTCGTCATCAGAACATTCATCCAAGGAAAGTTCTCCTAAAACAGAATCTAGGGATAGATCGTTATTTTCTTCAATTTCTGAGTCTCTTTCTATTATGATAAGCTTTTCTATTTCTTCAGAAAGGGAGGTAGTATCTGGTTTTGGTCTTATAACTCTCATTGAAGATATTTTCAAGTCAGACCACATGCAGAGGCGATGCATAAGATCAGTCATAGTGTCGATCCTATTGAATATATCGAAATTCAATCTATTGATACAATATATGAAAAATTTTTCATGAGAAATAAACTATCGAATGAAATTACCTTGAAGTTTTTCTCGTCAAATTTTCTCGCAACTTTTTAATGGTTTTATGCAGACTTTCTTGAGCTTCCTGCGAGAGCATACCTATTGGTGTCATTAAATAATCCATGATTTGATACCCATGGGTCAATATTACATGCACTGATGTAGGCATGTAATACCATGGATACAGCCTGACAAATCGTGAAGCTACGTTTTTGGAATAAATGCGAAACGCTTCTGTCTCTATCGTGTATCCAGACGAGATCACCGATAAGATAACGTAGAAATTATTCAGTAATTGTCTGTCGAAGCCTTGAAAACATATCACTTTTATTTGTACTACCAAGTAAAATCATGATGAAAATAATGACAGTATCAATAATGAATCAAAATAGTCAATAGTCTTGAAAAGAGATTAAGAATTATGAATTGAAATTAAATTTTGTCCTACATTGATATCTCTCATGAAATTTCATACCAACATATGACTTACTAACATTAAATATATAATTGTACATGCAATATATTTCATTGATTACGATTGAATGATCAGTGTATTTTTCATAACCAGATGAATAATTATGATTCATCTTACTTAGATTCATCAAAGAATTATTGATACATTCAAATTATTGTGTGAATAATATCTCACCAGTGACTTCAGCAACAACATCAATCTTATCGAAAAATTTCCTGGCCATATTGCCATTAATAGTGTTGCCCGATCCTCGTTTCGGTTGATCAACAGTTATATGTAGCTTAAGTTTGAGCTGCTTTTGTATCTCCATTCTTTTATCTTGGACAATTTTTTTTCTTGATCTGTTCTCTATGGAGTAATTAATTGATGTGAAAGGAATATGAATTATCATGTTTAAATATTACCATGTCAAAAAACTCTTCAGGGACTTTTCACTATTCGAAATTGAAAAAAAGATCATATTACTCAATCGTTTGGGAGGGTATTAATGTATTTTCGTCACAGTAAGAGGAAAGCGTTAACTTTGCTCCCTGGCATTTGCAATGAATGGTCGCGAACGTTTGCTGTGCTGCAATAGCCTAACCTTGCACAGGTGCGTAATATACTATTATTGATCAAAACTTCGAAAACATGAAAAGTATCATTTTAGGGGAAAAAACTAGTGAATTGAAAACAAATTGGTTTAGATACGTAAATATATATGTTATATATACTGCTCTCAGTAAATATATATGTTTATAACATACTGCTCTCCACTGTTTGATGGGCATCTTATAAGACAGATGTAAAACTAATTCCATCATTCGGATATGTGCATGGAGAATTGAAAATCCGTAACTCAAAGCTGACTCTTTCACAGTTAGTGTGCTGAGATAGTCTAAATCGTTGAATTTGGATATTGTAGCATTACATACAAAACACTTTTGACTGGATGCATCATTACAAGAATTGCATATCTGGAAAGAAAATTGATGTTTAACAATACTTCTATAATCAGTCGACAAAATCTTAGTTTCCTGTCAAGCTTCAACACTGTTGAGCTTCTATTGTATTCAATAAATTCATATCATTTCAAAAAATAAACTTTGAGTAATTGTTAATCTAGAAAAATCACAATTAGTGGCATCGATTTAATATTTTTTTTCAGTTCGCAAGAGAAAGAATCAGAGGTTTCAATAATAATCAATCATTCGGTTATCAGTCACCATAAAACTCTGTAAGATTCTCTGTAATATCTACAGAAAGTCGATGTAAGGTTTATATTCTTCGCAGAAATTAGTAAATAATCATTGATTTTATAGATGTACAGTATGTCTATTTTTAGGGATTTTTGTATGTACAGACATGCTTCAGATAAAGCGCATCAAGGTCTTGAATATACCTATTGTAGTCTTAGATTCAAGAATATATCGTCGCTTGGGAGGAAGAACGTTCCATTTCAGAAACTTGCTATAAAAAGTTCCATTTCAGAAACTTTCTATAAACAGTGCCGTTTCAGATTGACAGGTATAGAAAGTGCCATTTCAGAAAAAATCTATAAAAAGTGCCATTTCGGAAAATTTCTATAAAAAGTGCCGTTTCAGGAGAAATTTTGTCCCTCGGAGTTTTTCTGACTTCGGGGATGATGTCGTATGCATGTCTGTGTATGTACATGTGTGTATGTGTGTGTACACGTCTGAGAATGACAACTTGATCCCACGTCGAGACGTGATACTCTGAAAGTAAACTATTTCCATTACATATTTTCTTCATCGATGGATTTGGATGAAAATTGGTATTGTAATGACCCGACCGTTATTTAGAGGGGCGGTTGGGCGAAATACCCCTATATTGGTTGGAATGTTTGTTATTGGAAGGTGTCGCGATCCGTTATCCGTGTGTAAGACCGCTCGGTCACTTACATATTCCCTACTCCGTCCGGCGCCTGGTTGTCCTTGGCTGGAGCTTGGCAGCGTGGCAGCCGAGTAGTCCGTGGCGCGCTGGGCCGTATACTCGTGTTGGTTCCGGATGCATGTGTGGTGAGGGGGGGGGGGTGTTGTTGATAAACCTACTTCATGTGCACTAGCACTAAACTTTATTACGTTACCAAATCTTATATTTAACACTCGATCCTGCGTGGTTGGATCGTTCGATATAATTCTGTTCTTCCGAAATAGATGTAAGTATGCTACGCGTCCGCGGGG
>JAJGXB010000910.1:0-12018 GCA_020882725.1 Aphelinus certus
ATATATATATATATATATATATATATATATATTATCACCGCCGTATTTATTATTAAATAATTAATATACTGGCCATAGGGCCTAGGGCATGATAACAATTAAGAGGATTGCGCGCACGAGATGGTGAGGCTCGTGTGCGCGGGAGTAGGATCTTGAGCGGGAACAGTGTGGCAAATAAAAACTACGATGGTTCTGACGAACACAAAGTTTATTTAATTCTAGGGGAGGAAGTTACACAGAAGGGCAACGAGCCCTGGGTCGCGTCTCGCGGGCCGGAGCGAGAGAGAGCGTGAACGCGTGTTGGCCGGGAGAGAGAGAGATGGCGATCGGACGGCACTTACTCGGCGATGTGTTCCGGCGCTAGGCGATGCTCGTCCTCGGCTCGGTCTCGGCGTGCGGTAGCGAAGGGGATGACGTGGGGAATCGGTCCGCTAGTGTCCTCGTGGTCGCGATAGCCCGGGCGGTCTCGTGGTTTCGAGGGCTCATGGTATCGCGCGCGAGGGCTGGCAATAAACTAAATACTTCCGCCGCGCTCTCGGCCGGCCGAGCTCGCTTCGGCCGTCTTCGGCTGACGTCACGCGGCGCGTGGATTGAATCTCGTTCGCGACGCGGTCTCTCTCTCTCTTACGTTGTCGGCAGCGCTGGCTCTCTCGCTGGACGCTGAAACATGACTAATATTTACAAATAATACACTATTATAGAGAGAGATATCACAGGGCCTGACAATGTAATTGTCCGCCCGTGACAATATATATATACAACGTATGAGAGATTAGATTAGATTAGATTAGATTGGTTTTATTTCCTGTACATTGTGTTGTACAATATAATCAGTAGTACATATAATTACTTATATCTAACTTAACAGTAAGAGTCTGGTTGGCTTAGTTCGAATAACATGAGGCATAGTAAAAAAAAAAAAAAACACAGGGCATAATGATTTAAAAGAAGTGAACTATTGATTTAATGATTTAAGATTTAAGATTTAAGAACAGTGCAAGCTCTCCCCACGGTCGCAAGCAAGGAGGTGAAGAAATAATAGTTTTTTGAAAATAGGGAGAGATGAGGCATTAGTTATAATAGCGGGGAGCGAGTTCCAGAGATATGTTGCACTAACATGAAACGACCTGCGGAGGAAATCCTGGCGGTAGCCGGGAACAATCAGCTGCGGTCGATTTCCACCCCTACAGGGACGAGCACTGGTATTCACGAGGAAATACTCAGCAAGATACGACGGGCTGCCATACCTGAGGATTTTATACACCATGCAGGCCATGAAGTAGCTGCGCCGAGTAGATGTCGTCAGCCAGTTTAGCTCTTCCCTGTAGGGAGAGATATGCTCACTCCTTCTCACCCCATAGACGTATCTTATGCCAGTATTAATAAGCCGTTGGAGAACCAGGTTTCTCTCCCCAGAGAGATCGCAGTACACAGCGGAACAGTAATCAATGATGGGGAAGAGGAGCGACTTGATGAGGTGACACCTGAGCTTCTGGTTCGTGCTCCTCCGGAATTTATGTAGGCGGTACATTAGGGCATGGGATCTGGCAGTAATTGAAGCAACATGTTCCCTCCATGAAAAGATAGAGTCGAGGATCACTCCCAGGCTCTTCACCGAAGACTCAAGTTTGATGGGCGAACCATCAATGACGAGTCGGGCCGATGCATCCACGGGAAGCCGAGCAATGAAATACTCGCTTCCGAAAACAATAGCCTTAGTTTTAGCCGCATTAAGGACGAGTTTGTTTGTCAGAGCCCATTGAGCGATCCTGGCGGCGACCTCCCCCAGCATGTCGAGCGTACGTAAAAGGTCATCTGGGTGACAGTGCATGTAGATTTGAAGGTCGTCGGCATATAGTAAGTAGTGTACGTCGGGTCCAAAGCATAGTGAGACATCACCGATGTAGAGGGCAAACAGCAAAGGGCCCAGGACGGAGCCCTGGGGCACTCCCCTGCTGAGTCCGCAAAAGCCAGTGAATGTCCCGTACCCACGCCTAACACACTGCTCCCTTCCCGTCAGATATGAGGCTATCCATTTCAGCGAGTCCATTGAGAAACCAAGTTTAGCGAGTTTGCGTAGCAACGTTGAATGGCAGACCGTGTCAAATGCCTTGCTAAAATCGAACAGGAGAAGAGCAGTCAGCATTCTCATATCCTTGGCCCGACGGACATCGTCAGTCAGTCTGAGTAAGGCAGTCTGTGTGCTGTGACCCCTCCTAAAGCCCGTCTGTCGGCTATCCAGTAGTCCTTCCGATTCAACAAAGGCACTGATTTGGTTAAAAGCCAGACGCTCCAGAATTTTGGAGAGAAAGTTGAGAAGGAGAGATCGGGCGAAAATCGCCAAGACAACTGGGAGAGGGGATCTTGTTAAGGGCGAGGACTACAGCTTTTTTCCAGTGGGAAGGAAAGTGTGATTGAGTGAGGGAGGAGTTGAAAACTTCCACTAGGATGGGAGCTATGACAGGGAGTGCCTTGGAGATGAAGTTCTGAGGAAGGCCATCAACTCCCACAGCCTGTGAGTGAGCCCGACCTATGGCCAACTTCACTTCGTTTACTGTGACGTTCACAAAGCGAAATCTGGGATTATAGGTCGGTTCACCTTGCAGGAGGTCAAGTGTGTCGACCAAGTTAGGGGCTGAGGGATCAGTGGCGATCCTAGCAAAGTGAGAGTTGATCTCCTCCTCATCAAACCCCCCAAGGTTGTTAGTAGATTCAGGAACCAGTCCCAGATGTCTGAGCTCTCTCCATATCTCACCACTATCTGACAGGCCTTCCAGTCTGCGCCTGTAGAAATCTAGCTTTGCATTCCTGGTATTTTCATAGAGAAGGTCACGGGCAGCTCTGTAGGCGTGTAGGTCCGTGTCGAGTCGGGTCCGCTTGAACCGTCTGTAGAGTCGAGTTTTGTTGTACTCAAGGCCATCCAGGCGACTGTCGAACCACGGTTGTTTTTTAGTGTTGACCTTCAGGGTTCGGGGAGGAGCAAATTTATCAGCAGCCGCCCGGAGGTGCACATAGAGTCGGTCCACGTCAGTTTCCGTAGTGCGGGCCTCACCCTCAAGCCAGGTCCAGTCGCGTCCGGTGAGAAAGTCACAGAGCTCCTCAGGCTTGATAGCTTTGAAGTTTCTGTAGGTGAAAGTCCGTTCCTCGGGTCTTCCTACCTTTAAGTCAATGGTCGCGGTAATGAGGTCATGTCCGTCAGCAAAAGGTGTTTCAGTCTTCCAGTAGTCTAGCACAGTGTCCAGCGCATCTACTATGCAGAGGTCAAGCCAGGTATCTGCATTGTTACGGTGAAAAGTAGCACCATGGGGCACGAGTTGGAGTGATTCCTGCTCAAGTAAGGCTCTGAGGAAGAGAGCATCAGGCGAGTTCGACAGCTGGTTCGCATTGAAGTCACCCAGCAGTACCTTGGTGCTATAGTCTGGTAGGTGAAGAGTGAGCCTGGGGATGAGGTCGGTCCCATCCTTGAATGGAGCATGAGGGGGCCTATACACTACACCAGCAAAGAAAGTGTCATATTTTGAATTCATTTCGCAAAAGAGGAACTCCGGAAGAACCCTGCCATCAGCCCAGTCATGTGAGGAGGTACAGAGTACCGTCGCGGTTAGGGTGCGATGGACATACATCGCTACACCCCCGCCCCTCGTACTACGATCATGTCTGAGGAGAGAATAGCCCTCCAAGGTGACTTCAGGGTCATTATTCAGAACATGTGGGCCAAGCTTAGTTTCAGATACGGCTATGATGTGAATGAGAGGTCGCGAAAGCAGAAAGCGTCTGATGTCCTGTATGTGTGCTCTGATCGAGTTGGCATTTAGATGGCAGACTCTCAGGCAGTCCACAGCGCCCCCAGGCTCCGCCCGAGCAGAATATGGCAGTGCGCGCAAGTTAGGCACAGCAGGGATGAAAGAGCAAGTGAGAGAGAGGTTGCACTGTTCTTGTACAGAAAAGTTGTTGTAGACTATTGTGCCAGACGGGCTAAAAAACTATCCACATCCTCCGGCGAGCCGATGAGTACCGGCGCCTCCCCCCTACGTCTAACGAAAACCTTGCCATCCATGTGAAACACGCTCGGTCTAGGCTCGAGGTTACGCGTTTTGAGGCGCGTGGTCTGATACAGCTTGAACACATGCGATGGGAGGAACTCGTTGACGTTGATGAAGTCGGGGGGATGGGGTGATTTAGCACCAGCTCCCCGGAGTAATGTCGGGTCCATCGCCGTGGTATGAACCTTGCGCAAGCTGATTTTCCTCTTGATAATCACACCGACAAGGGCAGGAGAATCAGTGTCACAACGATCGTTGTGCGGCTGGGGGTTGAGGGTGGAATGGTTGCAGTGGTTGGGGTGGCGGAGGGAGCTGCAGCCCCCGCTAAGGCTCCAGCAGTTGCAGGGACTGTAGAAAGCGTTGACGATGGGCCAGGGCGATCGGAGCCACGCGGTCTGAGTATTCGCGCCGATACGACGTCATGCTGCTGAAGCTCGTCGTAGATGGAGCGCAGAGCGGCGAAGGCCAACTTGCGCAAGTCGGTGGCGGGGTCAGGAGAGAGCCCAGTTAGCACTATGTCGGCTGAGACCGATTTGGCCGCCACCGAGAGCGACTGGACCCTCGCCGCGAGTGCGACATTCATAGAGTGAAGCTGCTGGAAACGTGCCTCATCAGCCGGCGTGGACGGGCCGGCGCAAGCCTGGATGTGAGCATCCAGCTTACGCGTCAGTGCGTTATGCTGCTCCGCAAGCGACGATACCTCAGTCTCAACCCGCTCCACCCTCCCGACTAATGAGGGGATGTCGTCCAGTACCGCAAGCTTGGTGGTTAGGGCATCAAACCTGGCGTTGAGTCCAGAGCCGATGCCGTCCATCCTGCTCAGCAGCATGGCGACAGCGTCCTCCACCGACGAAGAGGTCGAGAGGTACGAGTCTGTACACCCAGAGTTGGCAGAGGCAGGACGAGAGAAAGGATAGGGTACGGGGCGCGTCGGCCCATCAGGCGACCCAAGGGATGCCCGCAAGCAGGTCTCGCACAGCGTCGCATCCTCGTCATTAATGCGAGTCTCCGTAAGGCCCCCACACTTAGAGTGAAACGACACGTGGCACATCATGCCACGTGTCGTTTGAGAGAGAGAGAGAGAGAGAGAGAGAGAGAGAGAGAGAGAGAGAGAGAATACGTGCGTGTGCATGTGTGTGTTGGGTGCGCGCGCACACATTAAAATTTTTTTTTTGAAGTTATGTCTAAACGCAGAGATGATGGAGCTAAACAGACCTCGGATTCGGATTCAGCAGCCAAAAATAGAGAGAGAGAGAGAGAGAGAGAGAGAGAGAGAGAGAGAGAGAGAGAGAGAGAGAGAGAGAGAGAGAGAGAGACAAACGCTCCCATAGTAGGAATGACTATTTTGCAATGAACCTCCCGTCTTATTCATCAAATTATTCGAGCTCGAAAGTACAAATTAAAATTTCTGCAATTTGGGACTTAAGGGGGGATATACAGTTAGAACGAGAAAAAAAACTCATTTTTGAAAATCGTTTTTCAAGGGTAGTTTTGAATCAAATCAATCAAAACTTTTTTACAATTATAAGTGTATCCATGTAGTATACATGAATATTTTTTTTAAATTTTTTTCAACAAAATGGCGGTCGTTAGTTAGCGTTGAAATAGTACTTATATTTTGCTTGTGCCGGCTCTCCTGGTCGCAATTTTGATCGGAAAAGAAAAAATTAAAATTTACATTAATTACATTCACAGTTAGTAGATGAATCACAAAAAAAGTGAAAAAAAAAATTTGCACTTTTGGCGTATCTTTTTCGAAAAACTCAATTTTTTTCAATTTTTTCCCACCATTTCCTCACATTTTTCCATATTTAATAATAAAATATTACAATAATTTTTAATTCATCTGATAGGTAATACTATAATAAAGAAATCCTATAAGTTTCAGCTCAATCGGATAATTAGTTTTCGAGTTATCACCGGCATAAACTCCAAAAATGCAGTTTTGAGAAAAACGCGTTGAAAGTTTTAAATTACCGTTAAATCGTATGTACACTTCAATCAGCAATCCCTCGGAAAAAACACTTGGAGTTCGAATTTCGAAAAAAGGGTTTCAGGAGCATATTCAACGGGAAATTTACTAACTTTTAATGAAAAAAAAAATCAAATTTTTTTTTCATTCTAACTGTATATACCCTCTTAATGAGTTAATTTTCTAATCAATATCAGTCAAGAATTGTTCTGTTATGTAATATACATATTCTTTCAGATTGGATTTCTATTTCTGAATTATTAAATATCACAGTCCAAACTGATTTTCATATATCTTTCTTTCAATAAACAATCAAAGTTAATTATTTATTTTTGTATTTGTTTTTAATCTTTTGTGACAAAACTTGGCTCACAGCATCAAGTACTATCACAAAAATCAAGTTTGTTTGTTGTAGGAAGTCGAATTGATCTCATTATAACTTTTCCTGTTTTTATTTATTTATAGTCTCTGATTTCAAATTTTATTCTTCCTTCAACCTTACAATCCTTGTATTATTTGTTTCAACTTTACTTCCTGTCATCTTTCCTTAACAGTCTCAACTTTCGATTTTCAAAACTTATACTTTGTCATACGTTCTTACATTCTTTAATTGTTGACCTGAACTCATTCTTTCACTCTGTATAGAACAGAGTGAAAGTTCAATTCGATTTTACTTCACCAGTTTGCAATTTGCGACTCTATTTTAATTTCATTCAAGTATTTTATTCCTATACTTTGCTAATCGATTGGCCAATTTCCCTTATTGTAATTGTTTTTCGCTATCGTATGTACTCAGCACTGTCACCGGCACTCATAGCACACTCGATCGCGAACTTGCACACCTTGAAGTATCGCGAACGTGTACCTATCTTTTGCTGCCGCCATACTTCTTTTCACATCCTCCATGTCGATATGTCCAGCCATCTTCTCGCTTCTGTCTGGGTTGAGCGATTATTTGCACGTGAAACGCTGCATTATTTGTTGCGCAAAATTCGATTTTTTTTTTCATAAAAAGTTAGTAAATTTCCCGTTGAATATGCTCCTGAAACCCTTTCTTTGAAATTCGAACTCCAAGTGTTTTTTCCAAGGGATTGCTGATTGAAGTGTAGGTACGATTTAACGGTAATTTAAAACTTTCAACGCGTTTTTCTCAAAACTGCATTTTTGGAATTTATGCCGGTGATAACTCGAAAACTAATTATCCGATTGAGCTGAAACTTATAGGATTTCTTTATTATAGTATTACCTATCAGATGAATTGAAGATTATTGTAATATTTTATTATTAAATATGGGAAAATGTGAGAAAATGGCGGGGAAAAAATTGAAAAAATTGAGTTTTTCGAAAAAGATACGCCAAAAGTACAAATTTTTTTTTAAATTTTTTTTGATAATTCATCTACTAACTGTGAATGTAATTAATGTAAATTTTAATTTTTTCTTTTCCGATCAAAATTGCGACCAGGAGAGCCGGCACAAGCAAAATATAAGTACTATTTCAACGCTATCTAACGACCGCCATTTTGTTAGAAAAAATTTAAAAAATATATTTTTGTATACTACACGGATCAACTTATAACTGTCAAAAATTTTCGATAGATTTGATTAAAAACTACCCTTGAAAAACGATTTTCAAAAATGAGTTTTTTTTCTCGTTCTAACTGTATATCCCCCCTTGAAAAATGTCTATAAATATGTAATCCTTTCTCTGGGGCGCGAAAATTCTCGAAGAAATCGTACGATTTTCTTGAAATTTCGCCCACGTGTTGGTCGTAGTAAGAAGTGAATCTCTTAGTTGGGTGTTGAGAAAAGTTCGTTCCCTAGCAACCGTAGATGAGGTGTTTTCAGGAAATCCCCTTAATTTTTCGTGAATGTTCGTTGGAGCCTGAGTACTTGTGAGGATCGACAAGAACACAGCTCCACCAAAAAAAAATAAAAAATTGAACCAGAGACTGAACCACCCTACTTCTATGTATTTTTGGCTGCTGAATCCGAATCCGAGGTCCGTTAAGCTCCATCACCCCTGCGTTTAGACATAACCTCAAAAAAAATTTTTAAAATCATCATTTTGCAGAACAGAAATTTTTTCCAGATTTTATGTGAAAAATTAGATAGAAACTGTTCTTGGTGTTTTTTCAATTTGTCGCATAGATTACGAGTGAAAAATTCATAAAATTATGAATTTTGAATCCGGCCCACTAGCCGTCAAACTTTCTGAATTTTTTTACCCAAAAAGTATGCGACGAATCGGAAAATCGCTAAGGACAGTTTTCTTTTATTTTTTTATGTCGAATAGAATGGATTTTTTTGTTTTGCAAAATATCGATTTCATCGAAATGTCGTCCGCCATATTTTTGAGGTTATGGCTAAACGCAGGGGTGATGGAGCTAAACGAACCTCGGATTCGGATTCAGCAGCCAAAAATACATAGAAGTAGGGTGGTCCAGTCTCTGGTTCAATTTTTTATTTTTTTTTGTGGAGCTGTGGAATCAACGGGATATTTCCCATAGCAACCGTTGCTTACGTCCCTCACAGCCATTGCTGAGGGAATGAATATTGAGTTAAAGTATCTTCGTTTTTCCATAGTAATTGTTCTTGATACCTTTAGCAACCATTGCTAGGTAATTTGGATAAACTTTTGCTAAGAGGATGGAAAATCATTTAAGGTTTATTGGCAGTACTTCTTTGGCGAATGATACGAAATCTCTGTTAAGGCCCTTGACAGCAGTTTTTGTTCTCTAAAGCTGACACACATCCCTGTTAACGTTTATTTATTTCATCGCGATGTGTAATTTGATATTCTCAATAGTTCTGGATTTTCTAAAAAATCGTTGAAGGGTTAAAAAGGCAGTGATGTGACACAAACACAACAATCACGCATATTGAGAAAAATGTTGTAAACGCTACTATGCTTTCCCTATTCTATATAGTGGAAAAATGCGACTCCTATACGTTTTCGGCGAATAAATATAGTTCTATTTTGACCCAGGGATGAGATATTGTGACTTTAAGTATGAAAATTTCAATGACGTATACCATGGAAAAATTACACAGCTCCACGAAACATAAAAAAATAAAAAGAACCAGAGACTGGACCACCCTACTTCTATGTATTTTTGGTTGCTGAATCCGAATCCGAGGTCTGTTTAGCTCCATCATCTCTGCGTTTAGACATAACTTCAAAAAAAAAAATTTAAATGTGTGCGCGCGCGCACCCAACACACACATGCACACGCACATACTCTCTCTCTCTCTCTCTCTCTCTCTCTCTCTCTCTCTCTCTCTCTCTCTCTCTCTCTCTCACACGCACACATCGCATATATGCTAAATGCTCAGTCTGAATCAGATGGATGTTTTTATGACGTTGCAGAATGTAGGTGGAAACGTGATGTAGAAGGAGGTGAATAATTGAGACTTATTTTCAGTGTTTTTGGCTGAAAATTTTTTTGAGGGTTCTTCAATACAATGTACATGAACGTACATATCGGTTTTTCGATTGGACCTCTAGGAGCCGAGAAAAAAAGTCCCAAGTACTTCCTAAAAAATTGAAAAAATTTTTTTACAGTGAAAAAAATTTTTTTCCTGGATGGTCGATACGTCATTGAACTCGCCGTGAAAAAAAAAGAATTAGAATATAAATGTACAGCCTTGTACGATTTTTTTTAAACATGTTGAAAATTAGGTAGGCTACCTCTTTAACCCATTAACGCCCAAACGGACGGTCGACGGCCGCTTTTTTGAGCGAGAGATTTCATTTAGTTATAGGTTAAATAATCCTAATGGTTCAAAAAATTTTTTGCAAAAACCATCTCTCTAAAGGTAGGTTCCATTAGTCCCAAACCATCTCTCTAAAGGTAATCATCTCTAAAGGTTATGAAAAAATTTGAGTGTACTCTTCGGCCAATTCTAAGATGTTTTTGTTCTTAGATATTTTGTGCTCAACTCAATATTTTCTAATGAAATTTTGGCTCATAGATGGTTAGGCTTGCATCTTCGTGGTGGGGACAAAATTTTTTGATAAATTTGCAAAAATTTCAAAACGTTAGTTCACAGTTTTGACGCTGGCGCTGCTCCCACAGCGCGCCAAAGTTGTTTCTCTCTCTAGAATTAGTTCTACTTCATATAATAACACCAAAATCTCGCACTCCATTTCTCATCCATAGTAGTAACGATAGTAAGCAATATTAACAAGATAAAATCCATAGGGTGTAAAAATTATTGTAAATATTGGTGGCACTAGAATTCAAATTTTTTCGGTCATTGGAAGGGTAAAACAGAGCTGAACTCTCGTTCTCATTGGATTCTAAGAGGGGTGGGACCTGTTTTTGTGAAGAAAAATCCCTCGGCGCGTCACCCACGGCATATGTTCGGAAGGCTCCTCTTCGACTCTCGACCGATTCTGGTCTCTTCGGATCCTCTCGACCCCTCATAAACAAGGGCCCATAGAGAAAGCAATAAAGGACAGGTAAATATCCTTTTCCGCTAATCGAAAAACTTCGAATATATAAATCATGTTATAGTGTATTCATCGATATTTATATCTGAACGGAAATTTGAACCATGAATATACAAATTTGAACGGTGAAAATCGGATAACTCTGAGTTACATGGAAGAATATTTGGTGTCTATCTATATTTGGAAAAATATCTAAGTCATGCTAAGCTTTACCTTTGCACTGCAATATGTATGTACTATAAATTCCTCTATATATACATTTTCTACCAAACCGATTGATTTGAATTTTTCAAGGAAGATGCTTATTACTGGGTAGAGTCATAGTCACAAGGAATATTCAAAATTTCGCATTTCAAAGAGTTGAAACAACGAAACATATGTTTTTCGCGTTTACATCGCTATATCAATGGGTTGAAGATAGACACTATTAATTCCTTTTTCGGAAGATTTTTCAGGCTCAAAATTAAAAATATCATTTTTAATAGTTTAAGTGCTTGAAAATGTCTGTTGGATATCTCAAATATAATAATTTCATAGTCAAGTTGCATATCATTCGAAAGAGAGCAAAATTGTAAGGGTGGCGTGTGTTCACCAAATTTTAAGAGGGTAGCCTACCTAAATTTCAACATGGTTAAAAAAAATCGTACGAAGCTGTAAATTTATATTCTAATTAATTTTTTTACGGCGGTTTCAATGACGAATCAACCACCCCGGAAAAAAAATATTTTTACTCTAAAAAAATGTTTACATAAAACTGTACATGCGTACATAAAACTGCATATCTAAGGTTTGAATAGCTATCAACCTGTTGGCTTGAATTCCAATTTCAAGTTATTTACTCATGAAAGTGGCAGATATGAACCAAATCATACAAAAGTGTATTCGCTGGATACATAGCTCCAAAACGAACTTAAATATATAGAGTTTTCCTGGATTGGTTGTTAGCACATATATCATTGATATTTAATATGTAATTGAGAAATTGAGTGGCGAGCATGAGAAAATGCGCCTCGTCGGACCGGGCCGCGATATCTTACCCGTTCAAGCTCGAGCTTGGCACGGCGATTTTCTCATGTTTTTTCAATTACTCGAATACAATGAAAGAGGCTCTATATATATAATATACTAGCCAGAATCACTCACTCGCTATCGCTCGCTCGTGTCTTTCATTTGCTCGATCAAGAATATAGGAAAATAATGAAATTTTTATTGGAATTATTGGTGAATAATTCAAAGTATCTACGGACGCTTTTACATCAACATGTATCTCACCTCTAGGCCATCAAAAATAAGGTCCCGATGTCTGATTTGAGATGTCAATTTTTACCTCATTCCAAAGCTTTGTCTTTGAGGAAGTAAAATAACATAATCAGAAATAGATTTTGTTATGATCATGAATTTTCGTCGAACCTCGAGAAATATCAATGGGAATAAATATAATTTCTACTATATTGCATCTTATTACTATATTGCAACTTAAGGGGTAATATCCGGCAAATTTTTTTTTTCTCTTCATTTTTTTTTTATTGGCTTAATTCATGCTAGAAC
>JAJGXB010000922.1:0-18073 GCA_020882725.1 Aphelinus certus
GTTTCATTCATGTAGTTATCATTGAGATTTGAGATGAGAAAGATAATTTCGATAATGGAGTATTTTATTGGATTTCAAATTATTATGAATTTAATACTGAACCCTTCCAAAGTGGTACATACTAGTTTTTTAACTGCTTGACATAGAATTGTGATTTTAGTACTTTCTATCTCAACATTGGTAGATGTATTTGAAATGTATGTGACTACTTGACATAGATTTTGGATTTCAGTACATTCTATCCGAACATGAGTGAATTGATATGGAGTGTATTGACATTTGATAACAGATCGTACAACAATTGCTTTAGGGTGTACTTTGAAAAAATACTATTTCCGTATAGGCTATCCACACTGTTGGATACTTGTCAGTTGATGCTAGATTTCGCTACTTTCTCATGTCATCATTGAAATAATATACTGGAACATATAACGATCGTGTGTTGGTTACTGAATACAACTAAAACGGAACGATATTGCTTTGATAATATGTACAGATGGAAGATTAGCGAACCTTCTTAAAGAAAGGGTCAATTAGTTTACGAGTAAAGAGTTTTATGGGAGGTATATGTTGAATACCAGAGCTACCTACTTCGGAGCATGATAAAGTACAGAAATGCACTCATATTAGGGCAATTCTCTGTGGAATCAAATATCAAAAAATTTGGTTTGGCTCAAGTTCTAGAGTATCATATCGAATTTCCAGAATTTATTCAGATTTTTCCGAGCACCTTAACCCTGTTCAATAAATAGGCGAATTTGCTGATTTTGCTGTTTTTGTATTTTCAGAGGCATTTCCAACTTTAATTTAGACCCTGAAAATGACCTCTGAGGCAAAAAATGAATGGGAGACTTTTGTCTGCAAAATACTTGAATTTTATAGAGAAATTATCTCCAAGGTCATCGGAGCCTGTATCTTTGAACCCTGGGAGTTCGCTCGTCAAGAGCTCCACCACATGGGCACTGAGAGTTGTCCCAACTCATACTACATACAGCCTATATAGTAAAAAAATGGGCCTGGGCTCTGGAAGCTCTCAAAAAATCAATATATCAACTTAAAGAGGGGTAAAATGACTATCCAAGGGGAGCCTGTCAATTTGCCAATTTGCTGCCAATTTGTCTGTCCTTGAATGACTGTATAAACCAGTTTTCAAATGTTATACTTGCCTATACTGGAGACTTGTATTATCTATATATGGCAGAGGTTAGCTTACCGATCACAGACTTCTTGAAATTCAAAGCCACTTTGGAAGCTCTGAACTCATTTCCGGACAAACAAACTACATATATTTGAGTTCGTCATCGAATTGCGCATCTAGTGATCATACTTTTGTATGGATTGATTCATATTAGCTAATTTTATGAGTGAATAACTTGAAGTTGGATATTGAGCCCACCCGGCAATAGCTGCTTGGACCTGAGCTATGCAGTTCATACTATGAAAGTGGATTCCATGAATTCGATATTCATGAATATTACCCAAGGAAGTGAGCTTCAATATTTTCTTGTTGATATTAAAAAAATTATATGAAATCCATGTACTGCCTAGTGTGTTATAAGGTGTGAGTAATGCACAGCTTACAATTTATTTTTTTGGATTAATCTTTCTTATCGAGTGGATGCAATTCAGAACACATTTACTTAATCAATAGCTTCTTGTAAATTTTAGCACAATAGAGACCATATATTGATCATCAATACATGTAACTACTGAAAGTTAGGTGGCGTCAAGTATTAGTCATGCTTGATCTATGTAAATATGATATTGATAACTCAGGATACGTATTAGCATGATATGATAATACCACAGACGAGTGTTTGCAAAATTTAGAAGTGTTGGCGGTACAAGGCTCCCCTTGAATAGTCATTTTAGCCTATTTTTACCCCTATTTAAATAAATATATGGATTATTGGGAGTTTCCCGAACCTAGGCCCATTTTTTCACTATACAGGCTGTATGAGTTGAGACAACTTCCAGTACCCATGGGATGGGGCTCTTGACGAACGAACTCCCACGGTTCAAAAATAGAGGATCCAATTGGCAATGCGGAGTACTCAGTGTGCTCCAATGACCTTGGAGAACATTTTACTATGAAATTCAGGCAATTTTCAGACAAAAGTGTCCCATCCATTGTTTGCCTCAGAGATCATTTTCAGGGTGTAAATTAAGGTTGAAAATGCCTCTGAATCAAGCTCGGATCGAGGTTCGATTGCATTATTGCAGATTCCCTATTCACCTATTCATTTCCACCCACCCTGCCGTCGCCGCCAACCCATACTATAGGGCTACTACATCTTTCAACCTGGAGTCTTTTACAAATAATTATTTTTAACGTCTACATGTTTCAAACGACGGATAAATTCGGGCTTGGTGGTCTATCTTAGAGTGATATTGCAAGAAAAAAATTCCACGCTCTCCGGGCTGGATCCGAACCAGCGTCTCCCTGATCTCCGGTCAGTTGCGCTACCATCTGCGCTACTGGGAAGACGGCATCTCAATACCTCCCAGGAGCATGGATTTATTTTCTCGCGATATCACCTATATACACAGTCCAAGATCCGATTGCTGAATCCGCACGATCAAGGTCCGATCGCATATTTGCAGATTCCCTTCCTACCTATTTTTCCCCCCGCCCTCCCCTCGTCCCAAGCCCAACCTATTGGGCTACTACATTTTTTCACCCGAAGTAGTATTTTACAAATAATAATTTTTAACGTCCACATGTTTCGAATGACCCCTTGCGCACTAGTAGAAATGTGTAAAGAGTCAGCAAATCTAATACGCAGTTCGATATAGATTCCAATTTCAACTCTTGTTAAGAAAATCCTGATCTTGTTATGAAGCAGCATATGAAATATATCCAATGACTCAGCACCCTTGAATTTTCTTTGGACAATTGCGAGAGTAGTGTTCAGTCTCGTTAAAATTGTAGCAGACGATTATTCTGCAATCCGCTGCCCTGTGTCCTGGCTTCTGGCAGGGAAAATACACTCCCACTAGCGTGTTACTAGGGCCCCCAATGAGCCCGTTTGCGTTTTTCGGCGCGTTTGCGTTCCCTGTGTTGACGTTGGTACTCCCAGAATGTTGTGGCGGCACCGATTAGCCGCTATTCTGGTGAGCTCGTTTGCTTTGTCGGTCCTTCATCAGCTCGATTAGCAGCTGCTCCAGCTTGCTAATCTCTGATTGAGTCGTTCGTTCGGTTGTCTCCGCAGCGACCTCTGCTTTCTCTCCCTCATCCTTCTTACTCTTCTGAGGTTTCTTTTCTCTGAAGAACTTTTCTCCTTACCGTATACGCTCTTTGATTTCCGAATCACCGATATTGATCCCTCCTTTTTCCCGTACTCGTACGCAGCTGCAGATAATCGCGACCTCTCTCTGGACGGCGGTGGTTCATAACGCGCTTCCAAGTCTCGTAGCTTTTGGTACTCTCTTTCCGCTCGTTCCTACTCTCTAGAGGATTTTATCCTCATGTGAAGCATAGCGCTTCTGTATATGGGCAGCAGATTTCGGAAAGCTCTGTCGACTTGTCTCGCTTCCGTTGGCACCACTCTGAGATAGCGGACGATAGATTTGAATTTCGACAGGAATGTCTAAATCTTCTCTGATTCATGCTGATTCCGCGCTCGCAATTGCTCCCACACGTCCTCGTCGTCAATTTCGATCACGAATCTGTATCTAAAGGAGTTTTTAAATTATCGCCACGTTACGATTTCCGCTTCCATTGTTCGAAATCAATCTGCTGCGCATTTGTGGAGGTTGCGTGGCACCGCCGCGAGCAACGCGGTATCCGGAATATTTACACTCGATCAGTAGTCATCCAGTTGTTAAAAGAGTTCCAAGGCGTCTATTGATACGTCGTCCGCGAATCTAGTTCCCACTCATGGATTTCATACATACACGACTCATTTGTAGTGAACTGCGCTCCAGTGTGTTTGTTCTCGCTTTTGCCGTCGGCGATATTATCGATTACGCGGTGAGTTCGTCTGAGTCTGAGTCTGACAACGCTAGCGCGTTATTAAGGTTGTCCATGCTCACTGCTCCAGACTCTGATCCGCGACCCTTCAACTTGCATAATGTGATCTTTCGTCAATACGCGTGCTTGTTCTCGCGTCGGACTCGCTCTTGCTTCCGGACGATATGTTCGAATCGTCCAGGTCGTTCGTGTTCGGTTTTGTTATTCTCGTCTTCGGCAACGGTACCTTCCCAATCGCTGATCGATTTTCCATATTAAATTTTTCCTAAGTATTTATCAAACGAACCGACGAGTACAAATTAAGCAGCAGAACAGTGTGACCGTATTAATCAACTTGCAATCTCTCTTTGACTCGCCGCGACCCACTCGTACACGCTGTCACCCGTTCCACTTATTCGCACGAAATCCAATCTCGTATCTCTATACTCCGTCAACGTTCTCGATGAGAGTTATTCCCCGTCTTGTATATACGCATTTATATCGTGAATAATAGAATATATCACTCAAATTGCTATGATGGAGGAAAAAGGAGTGTCGACTTCATCGGGGACGACAATGGTGCGATATCAATAATTATATGTAAAATAAAATATTAATCAACTAGCCAGAATCACTCACTCGCTATCGCTCGCTCGTGTCTTTCATTTGCTCTATCATGAATATGGATGAACATTGGAATTTTGAATGGAATTATTGGTAAATAATTTGATTAAAAATGGAAATTTTGTATCTGTATGATTTTGGTTTTGTATCATTGAGAAATTTAACGAAATTTTTTTCATCACCACACCGTTTCCGTTAACAGAAAATACGCCCACGCATTAATGTTTTCAAATTGTCCAACATGGATTATGAAAGAGCTCAAGCTCCTCTTACGATCTGCTCGAACAAGAATTCGAAAAACCAATCCTTTGTACGTTTTTAAAGGGTTAACATTGATAAAAATTGTTTTATATTCTCCATACACCCACCACAACTCGAATTTTTCAAAATTTTCTTCCTATGGAAATGTACTTCTCGATTCCACCTTTCGATCCCACAATACCAGAGATACCTCGAAAATGTATAATTTAGGTTTTGCAGTATTAAGAAGATTGACGAAAATTTCTTTTTATCACCACATCATTTTCGTTAACAGAGAATACGCCCACGCAACAATGTTTTCAAATTTTCCAACATGAATGATGAAAGCGCTCAAGCTCCTCTAACGATCTGCTCGAACAAAATTTCGAAAAACCAACTCTTTGTACGTTTTTAAAGGGGATCCCATGGAGACATCGGTAGAAAATTTTTAAATTCCCTACACGCACACCACAACTCAATTTTTTCAGAATTTTGTTCCCAATAGAAATGTAGTCCTCGATCCGACCTTTCGATCCATCACAAAAAATTTACCTCTGAACCGTCAAATCATTGTTTTCGAGAGTAAGAAAGGTGAACCAGAACAATATACGGATCCATCTTATTATAATGTAGATACGCCCCCACAATATCAATTTTTCGAACACATAGCCAGTTCAAATTGTAGCACTTGACCTCCTCTTTCGACCCATCATACCGAATATTATTCAATTCATCATTCTCTAAGTTGTTTATTACTTAAAAATCTTTCGTATGACGGAAATTCGGCTACACATGATTTTCTAGAACGTGGATCACGCCCAAGCGTCTATTTTCTTGTACTTTTCACCTCGGATTATGAAAATGCTCGGACTCCTCTATCGATCTGCCAGACCCGATTTCAAAATAATTGTTTCCAAGGGCAAAGTATGGAAATCTTTATCTGTGTACCGACTAATTTTGATATAATGTGAAAGATAGACATGTTCATACAATACCGATACAATTATGTATTATTATCTAGTTCGTTCAATTATACTGTTTCGATATTATCTGGTACGGTTCAATTATCAATGATCGTTCATCCACCGGTTGTGTACTAAGAACCCTAACCATCCGAATATTCAATATATTAACCCATTAAGTCCCAGATTGCGGAAATTTTATTGGTACTTTTGAGCTCAAATGTTTTGATGAATAAGACGGAAGGTTTATTGCAAAATAGTCATTCCTACCCAAATATGCACAAGTGCACAAAATATTTGAACTTTCCAAATTCGTTGAGTTTTTTCGACTATGATTTTTTTCAGCAAAATGGCGGCCAAAAAACGGGAATCAATATTTTGGATTTCTATTTTATGAATATTTTAAAGCATTAATTTTCATATTCGATATATTCCTTTGAAATTCCGTACACGGGGGTTTTCAATGTCGCTGATAACGATTCTGACATCAAATTCTCAAAATTCTGGATCCAAGATGGCGATTTCAAGATGGCGGCTGACGATTTTCCACATTTTTAGTCGGAGAATCGTGAAAATTTGAAATAGATTGTTGAGTTTTTTCATCTATGATTTTTTTTAGCATAATAATGACTGAAATCGGAAACAAAAAATTTGAATCTTCATTTTATCTATATTTCGTCGACGTCGTTCATGGATGAAAACGATGGCTATAAGATGAAAATAACGAGATTTTGAAGATATAGAAAATTGTCCATGTACAAAAACATGAGCCGCCATCTTGAAACCGCCATCTTGGATACAGAATTTCGAAAATCTGATGTCAGATTTATCATCAGCGCCCCCAAGAACCTATTAGTTCAAATTTTTACGATTCTCCGACTAAAAATGTACAAAATCATGAGCCGCCATCTTGGATACGGAATTTTGAGAATCTGATGTCAGAGTTATCATCAGCGCCCCCAAGAACCCATTAGTCCAAATTTTTACGATTCTCCGACCAAAAATGTACAAAATCATGAGCCGCCATATTGGATACGGAATTTCGAAAATCTGATGTCAGATTTATTATCAGCGCCCCCGAAAACCCATTATTCCAAATTTTCACGATTCTCCGACTAAAAATGTACAAAATCATAAGCCGCCATCTTGAAACCGCCATCTTGGATCCAGAATTTGGAGAATTTGATGTCAGAATCGTTATCAGCGACATTGAAAACCCCCGTACACTGAATTTCAAAGGAATATATCGAATATGAAAATAAATGCTTTAAAATATTCATAAAATGGAAATCCAAAATATTGATTCCCGTTTTTTGGCCGCCATTTTGCTGAAAAAAATCATAGTCGAAAAAACTCAACGGATTTGGAAAGTTCAAATATTTTGTGCTTTCTTGTGCATATTTGCGACCTAAAAATAAAATTCCTTCATCCTCTGATTTTGGATTGAAGAAAAAAGTGCTCCAAAAAATTGCATTTTTTATTTTAATTTGTTAATTATTTATTGAAAATCTAATTTTTCAGTCTTTGTAACCATTGTATCGTGTAGAGCATACCCGAAAATAGTAGGAATGACTATTTTGCAATAAACCTTCCGTCTTATTCATCAAAATATTTGAGCTCAAAAGTACCAATAAAATTTCTGCAATCTGGGACTTATAAATTGAAATAACCGAAAGCGAAGAAAAAAAAACAAAAATCCAAAAGAGATTTACCACTCACGCGCAAAAAGAGAAAAGAAGAAAGATGTAAATTGAAATAAAAAATAATCAATAACAAAAAAAATTATGAATAATCAAAGTTATAAACAATTGCAATAAGTTAGCAATAACGAACTCGTTCCTATGTGCACGATCCAATAATTCCCAAAATTGGCCGGACCCGATGAGAGAACAACCAAAACTCGAAACAGTTCATTAACAAATAAGTTAATTATCCAAAAACAACAACTTGTTACTGCAAAAGTGTTCCCTCAATGTCCATCACAATTTTAAAAAAATAATACAGAAATCCGCAAACTCGAATAAATGTTCGAGTAATTTGATAAATAAACAATTATAATTCATTGTTTCATTATTGCTCGTTCTCTGATATTGAGAAATAACAACGTTGTCGTTTCGTAAACAATGTTTCAATCATCAGGAAAAAAAAATTCTAAGTCCCGAAAAATTACTTGGTCCTCTCCCTACTGAAAATTCTCAAGTGAGAATTTAGAGATAATTTTTTTTCTGAATTTTTTTTATTTTTTTCCTCAGAATGTACAGGACTAACATTGAATGTTGGCAACATTTCAAAATTAGGGTCGATATAGGATTTTGATGAATTGACGAATTATATCATCAATTTTTAGATTCATGTCAGGTGAGATCTCAGGTGAGAATTTAGAGGTCATTTTTTTTCTTTTTTTTCTCAGAATGTACAGGATTAACATTGAATGTTGGCAAAATGTGAAAATTGATGTTGATATACAATTTGGATTATTGAAGAGAATTCTGAGAAAACATTCTGGGAAAAGAAAAAAAAAATTTAAGAAAAAAACTTGATCTCTGAATTCTCACCTGAGATCTCACCTGAGAAATTGGCATGAAATCTCACCTGAGAATTTCCAGTAGGATGAAATCAAATTTTCGCGCAAGATTTTAAATACCGGATCAATAACTGGACTCTACTCAATCACACGAATCTATTACCATACGATGGCTCTGTTTTACCATGCGTTGGCGCTCTGACTTATCAACCCGCCTGTGTTCGTACCAATCCGGACCACGTGGAAAAAATTTTACTTTCTATTCAACCACGCTGATGATTTTTGTCGTTCCTTTGATTCCTCCTTGGAATGCACGTTATATTATTTATTTATGTATGCCGATGTTGGACTTAATTCCTTCCTCTTATTGACTGTCGTTCATATATTCATACATGTATATTGTGAAGAGGCAAAATGCCCATCACACATATATGAATAAAGTTGAGCACGAGTAAGCGAAGCGTCGGGAGCCGCACGCACACACGTCATATATATATAGTATAGAATCGGGCACGGCAGAGTTTACGCAGAAGTAAACAAGACGGTACACGCGCAGCATTGGATAGAGAGAGAGAAAGAGCGTGTATACGACACACACAGCGCTGAAGAGAAAGAGAACGCACACGAGTAGTCTTTCGCACGTATGCGAAATGTTACCCTTCGCGTGTGCGACGGCTTACATAGCCAAATAGAAAATCGAACAATATGTTGCGCAAACTTAGTAAATTGATGTTCACGAACGATGAATAATCAATTCTGTCGTGCTTGGTGGACTATCCCGAAGTGATATTGCAAGAAAGAAAAACAAAGTCCCTCAACTGGATCAGTGGGACGCTGGTTCAAATCCAGACCGGGGAGCGTTGAATTTTTTTCACGGAATATCACTTTGGGATAGTCCACCAAGCCCGATAGAATTGATTATTTATCGTTTATACAGTCTCCATCTACGTCTTGGAGATGAACGATCGTGGTCGTGACAGTGTGATTATTTCCTATAAAATAACATTTACACCCTGGTGATATTGTCGTTGTGTAACAATCTTGTGTGTAGTTGTGCCCTGTGATGCTCCCTCTGCGGTCTGAAGTTTTGACTAATAAGGTACCTTCAGACATAGATATTTTGGTTCCACAGGACTCTGGTCACATTCCTTGAACCGTCGGCTGTATAAGTTCGCGCAGAACAACGACTACTTAGAATTCACCTTCTGCAGACATTTGACCAAGGAAAGTATCCTATTAGAGATATTTTCCTGCGACGACCCCGATGCTTGTCTTTTATATTTTCTGCTTTTCCAGAAGTTCTTTGTTACTTGGAGCTACGAGTACTGTACATTAGAGAATGTTTGTGAGAAATACAACTTCACGCCTGAAAGGCATGTGATTCGAACAAGAAGAATCCGATTGCGACCAAACCAGGTCCCATCACACGTATCAATATACATCAACACCGAGACTAGGTCCTTTTGTTGTGTGCGTTTCGTGAAACTTCGTAATCTGCAGCATACTCTATCGCTACAGGCGTTGCCCCAATCCTGAATAGTCAATAAATAATGAGCGATATTGACGAATCCGAATTCAAAGGATTTGAAAAACAGTGCTTCCCATTCATCACCGAGTGTTGAATGAACTTATAAGTGAATGTCTGCCTAAACTTATAAGACCAAAATTAGATAATAGAATTCCAAAGCAGGATGATTTCTGTACCTTCTGTCAATCAAAACTATTGCAATTAACGCTATAACTATGAGATTATTCAAACAAACTGTCTTGAAGTCGGATATGAAATTGTATTTTCACTTGAAGAAGTTGACCCAAGGCTCAAACAATATCCAGGTAGTCAGGGTACCTGATGGCAGTGTTTCGAGGGTGCGCTCCTGGTATTCTCACTTGGGAAAGCTGACGCTGGACCCGAACGGTGTCCAGGTAGTTAGGATCGCCGATGACGGTGATCCAAGGGTGCGTTCTTGGTATTGGTTGATAACAATTACACAGCCACACAAAAAAAAGAAAATTTTCGACGCAGGGGGTTTGACTATGTTTACTATATGTTTTCGGGGTCGCTGAATCCGAATCCGAGGTCGGTTTGAACCCTGCAGGTCGAGGTTTGGCCATAACCTTCAAAAACCTAGTGAATTAGAATTTCCAGGACATTTTAATTTCTATAACTGTATAACTTGTACAGTAAACGTCAAAAACCTCTAAACCCATAACCGAATAACACCATAAGCCCATAACACCATAATCTCTGGACATTGTTTGGCCATAACCGCAAAAAACCTAGTAAATTAGAATTTCCAGGACATTTTAATTTCTATAACTGTATAAATTGTACAGTAAACAAAAAACAAAACGAAAACAAAATTGGTACCTCGGTCGCTGACCAGAGTACTACAGTGGCCTCGCTTGGCCGTAAAACTTTTGAAAGCGGCAATGTACGCCTCACTCGAATAATCTTCCACCAATTCGAGATGCACCGCCCTAGTGCTGAGACATATAAATACTGATACATATGCCTCCATTGTACTCTTACTGCCTCTAGTTTTTACCATTCAGATTTCAAATGGTCCAGCGTAATCTACGCCTGATCGCTCAAAGGCATAAGCCGGGGTAAGCCTTTCCCTGGGCAGATTGCCCGTCAACTGCGTATGAAACTTGGCTGCGTATCGAATACAGGTTATGCATTGACTTATGATGAACTTGACTGAGGCTCCCCCCTTTCTAATCCAGAAACTATGGCACTGTGTAGCGAAGGTCAATTTAGTACCACCGCGATTAGTCGTATGAGCATCGTTAATCAGCAGGTCTATCAATGGTCCCTTGGATGGCAAAATCAGAGGAAATTTCTCAGTATGATCAAGCAGTGAGTACCGCAGACGAACTCCCATACGGAGCAGACCTCTATCAATAAATGGGTGGAACTTGGCGATCTGAGCATTGGTGCACTCGGCTTTAGTTTCAATTTGTCGTATTATTGGACCAAATGAACGCCTCTGCACGATATAGATAAGGAGCATTTAAGCGCTATATAGCTCTGAAGCAGAGCTGTGACTTGACGATTCAATTTCGCTCTGAAGAAACTCGAAATTCAATAGCTGGATTTTGGCTCTATTTTTATCTAAATTGATTGAACCCCGTCGTGTTTCGCGCTCATATCGTTTCGAGACCGTACTCGCTCATTCCATTACGCATTAACTCCGCGCAGTCATGATCGTCAAAAATTTAATTAAAATTGGCTCACGAAGGGGGAAGCTAATTTTCAATTATGCAGCGCGTATGTGTGTGTGTCTGTGTAATAGAGATAAGATTGGGCTGCCCGCACTGACAATACAGGTTAAGACATCGAGCTAGCCTGTACAGCATCGCTCAACGTCCCTGTAATGAGGTATAAGGCCTAACACCCAACCAGCGTATGGATTCTCACACAGGTATCGCCCGAGGCTATCACCTGTGTGAGCCACTTAACTGGTTACTCAGGACAACTCGGCAGCGTTGAAGATCTAGGTGGCTTTCTCTCATCCGGTGATGTGCGGGGGGGAGCACCGCGGCACGATGTGCTCCGTAGAGAGAGAGAGAGAAGAGAGTATTTGCTAGTAGCGTGGTTCGGCATGATATGACGCTCCACGCTTCTCAGCATTAACAGCTGCGGCCTAGGCTGCGCGGCGGCTCGGGTCCCCACCTAGACCGGTGGGAGAGGGGGGGGGGGTAGAAGTGCGCGGCGAGTTGATCTAGGTGGACGTCGCAATCCTACTCCGCTCTAGTCTCCGGCAGGTGGGAGAAGTCCCGACGCGCGACTGTGTGTGTCCGTGTGGGCGCGTGGGGGAAGGCGCGGCTAGACCGGTGCGCGTATACGTGTGATCCTAGACGTTGTGGGTTGCTTATGCACAAGCAGCGCATATCGTGTGCGTTGCAAGTGGTCAGCCGAACCAGCTCACTATTCCGTCGGGAGCTTCCCTCCCTTTCGGCGTGAGGCATGGCGGTCGACTGCGCTTCACCAGCGCGAATCGAGCAGGCGGGGGCACTACACTCTGGTGCGACACTCTGGTGCTCCGATGTAGCATCACCCAGGAATTGCCGTGGATGGCGCTGGCTGATTGCGAGGTAAGCTCTCGCTTGTCAGTTGCGCTGGCGCACCTGATCCTCTGACTGGCGACTCGGAGCTGGCGCTGATGTTTTTTCGCCGCTCGCTGCGCCTAACTTTATTTTCAACAGCTCAAATATGCCATAATTTGAAGCTCCGGCTTTTCTCTTTGGCCACTAGGTGCTGAACCGCTGGACGAGCCGTTCACGCGGTTTCTTTTCTATAACAATAAACAAGGTTCAAGGTCAAATATTTAGGACATGTCATAATTGATTGAAACTCAGATTGTTTTTTATACGGGCAGTTGTATGTTGGACTATCTAGGACGGGCAAATCGGTAAACCTATTCCGAATCCAATTCCAGAACCAAAAATATTGTTTATTCTGAAGTACTTTATGGATTTGGAATTTCAAACACTTGAATGTTACGGTCTTATTCCAATGCACAGTTAATAATTATCTTCCGAATTCTATTAACTCGGTGAGCGGGCACCGCCGCAACGGGGGATGCTATTTGATTCATAAGATCAGAATCGGACAATTCAAGAAAAATCCTTGATGATGTCATATTATATGAAGTCATGAAAATAATTATGTGAATCAAGAGATCAGCTTAGAAGGTATGTTAAGAAAAAAACCGCTACCAAGTGTCTTAGCAGTATGCTTTCTCAAAAAGGCTTCAACATCACACACGAAACAAAACTTACGTGAATTTTTCTTCTCCTTAGCAACGGTTGCTAAAGAGCTCATTGGGAAGATTTTGTGTCCTTTGCCGTCGAAAATGATGGAAATAGGTCATAAATTAATCATTTTCAACCTTTGTAACGGTTGCTAGGGAGGTAAACAACGGTTGCTATGGATAAAATATAACAATTCAGTGTCCTTAGCCATCGAGTCTGACTAAAAACTGATTTTACGGCTTCCGAAGCAACGGTTGCCAAGTATATCAACAGCTGTTGCTATGGGAAATATCTCATCATTCTTATTGATTCTCATTGACTCTCATAGCTCCAGTGAGCAATTATGAGGATTTGTGAGATGACACGTTAAAAACGAATGCTAAGAAAATAACCAATGAATTTTTCTGAAAATTCGGGCTAGATTTTTCCACGACTAACGTGTGTGCGAAATTTCAAGACGATCGAACCATTCCTGCGAGAGTTATCGTGGACGAAAAAAATAGGACGCACACGCACACATAGATACATACATACATACATACATACATACATACAGACACTTTTGGATTTCCATGTTTCTCGACCCGTAGATCACGAGAATCCAGGTCCCGAGCTCTGATTCGGTAGACCGATTTTTGCCTCATTACAGAGCTTTCAAAAAGCAATTAGAGACAGTTTCCAGGCTGGATTCTGGATTTGATGATGTTGATAAGTTTCGTGAAATAATTGATTAACAATTAAATTGCGTGCAACTCATTATTTAATTTGGATGAAATTTTGCATAGATAATTGTATTATGATGATGTATTCGAATTCCGAATAATGAAAATTTCAATCGATTCCAACTATCTGTCAAAAATATGAGAATGTTTTTCTACTTTTTTAATGTTATTTAAGCTATAGCACATTGTGAAATTATGTTTCTCGATATGGAACTAATGCCATCTTGTACAAAATTTGGTCAGAAGCAATTGTTCCTCGTGATTTATCTCCCGAAACTCTGTATTTATGGAGTTGTTCGGGATAATACGAGAAGATTGTTCGTCTCCCATTTAATTGATAATAACTTGGATAACACGTCATTTCCAGCGTGTGGGAGTGAAAACATATTCTTTGATACTATTCTGGAATAATTTTGATTTTTTGTGCACACCGCTAGCAACATTCGTGTAACTTCCTGAAACTACTCAGCTAAATGATACATGAGTACTCTTTTCGGCAACAATTCAAGAGTCACATGCAATGGTCTCAAAGAGTGCCCGTGAGATGATGATTCAGAGACGATTAGTAGAAATCAAAATAACTTAGATTTTACAACAGATCATGTAATGGATGCTCTAGTGCATTCACAAGATGATGCTGTAGACATCTCATCTTTCCCTCCCACATCGATTGAGAAAAAAGAGAATACCCAAATTCATACCCAATTCCTTAAGACGTGGAAAATTAGATTTTATTTCAATATCTGATAAAACTGATGTATTGAACAAGCCGCAAACTGCTGAATTGAGTTATCAAAGAGCCAATTTCAGAGATTCATTCTATTCTTATCCGAATTATGTAATCGATGTACCTAAAATATGGCTTATTTGGCTTCGTTATCACGTTCAGAAAATTGATTATTTGAGGCACTAGAAATTTTCTTCCCTATATGACCGATTTCTCATACGAATTTTAGATAATATTGTGATGTGCACCCTCCATAATTCAAATATGTGTAAATTGTCGATCTTTGAGGGCCCATTCAGAGTGAAGTGGGAAAGCAAAAATCACAAAATCCTCCACATGTTCAATTAATGCGACGTTTTGCCAGTAAGGTTCACTGGCCTCATCAGGCAGTTACGAAAAAAAATATAGAGGTAGAAAAAATATAGACTGCCATTGTCGAACTATTGTGACAATATCAGCCGCTTCCACTGTCGAACTTTATATCATATTTTTATTCAAAACTGCCTCATGAAGCCCTCGAAGATCGACAATTTACACATATTCGATTTTTAGATAGTTTATCAAGTGTTTAAGCCAATATAAAAAAATTGGAAAAAAGTCAGAAAGGTATAATATTATCCCTTAAACAAACTGTATATAAAACGAGTCCTCTGATAATAATAACATAACCGCAAGGTTAACAAACGAAGTTGATCTAATCTGGAAACAACTCTCTCTTTGCGACCAGAGAAAGATCGTCTCGAACAGAAGATTGAGGATTATCCGCTAGCATGCTTGGGATTTTTGCAATCCAATTGTTTTCAATCTTGAGTAGTTCTGTGACTAACTGATTGTACAAGATTATTAGGATCTTTCTTGACCAAATTTGGTTACGATCAGGTTCTTTTAGAGCTGTAGAGTGCCTTTCAACTAGATCATTGTCAACTGATTCTAAGCAATCTGCGAGCATTGTCATTCATTACAATAATTGTGATTCTACGGAACAAATGTGATACAATGTTATCGATCACCATGGAACGCATTTGATGGTAAAATGAACCAAAAATCTGTTTTGAGTTAGTTTTCAGTGAATAGAGCGATCGTTTTACTGCATATACATTCTTGTGCCACTTGTTATAATAAAAATATTAGTCCTGTGGATGAATCAGCACATAACTGTATTATCCACCCCAGGACTGGATTTGGCGGGAAGCCTTGAGGTGACTATTCATAAATCCATTTGAATTTGATCGTATACATAGGTGATATTGCGAGAGAATGAATTCATGCTCCAGGGATGTGGAGAGCTGCCGTCTTCCCGGTGGCGTAATTGGTAACGCAACTGACCGGAGATCAGGAGATCGCTGGTTCAAATCCAGCCCGGGGAGCGTGGAAGTTTTTTCTCTCAATATCACTTTGGGATAGTCCACCCAACCCGAATTTATTCGTCGTTTGAAATAAGTGGACGTTGAAAAATTATTATTTACATAGAGATTATGGGAGTTCAGTACTCATTACCTAATTCCCATATCATCAACAGTTCAGTTCCAACAATGGAGAATATAGTCATGATTTCTAAAACCAGCCTTATTCAAACCTAGAACTCATCTAGGGAATCTCTCGAATCATCGATGACAAATCTAGAGTCCGTACTAGCTTGTAATGATCTGGAGAAACTCTGGAGATATCAGACTGAACGATCCAATAGTTCGTTATGGAGAATTTCCATTTTATAACCGTAGGTCTTTGCTCTGCATGGAAAGCATACCATTTCTCTCATTTCCTTGTTGCAACATATACGAGTAAATATCCAATTCTCATATGATAAACTATCAAATACTAGTGATTCACTGAAAACTCTGATTGTCAGTCTAGGTACTTCCAAATCATTCATCAAAGTCAATAGCAAAACAGGAGTTCAGAAAATCGAGAAAGTTGACCGATTGGATTCTCTACGAGATTCGACCACTGATACACTAGCTTATGATACATTTGGACCTCTGAGCAACGTCAGGTATGTATCATCACTCTTCTCTGATTAGTCATTTGCATACAAGAATATTATTGAAAAAAATTTCCAGTTAAATTACACTCAGAATCGCGCTGTCCTCCCGGTGGTGCAGGTGGTAGCACAACTGACCGGAGATCAGGAGGACGCTGGTTCGAATCCAGCCCGTGGAGCGTAAATTTTTTTCTCGCAATATCACTTTGGGATAATCGACCAAGCCCGATGGAATTCATAATTCTTCAAATCCAAGTTTATTTGAATATTGGTCTTAGTAAATCGGAATCAAGTATAAAAAATGCGAGTTTATAGCGTCCGCATACTGAAAGCAGTTCATAGGTGGGTGAACTAAGAATATCCTATGAATATGATTTTGTTCTGACCCAGCTATGAGATATTGTAAATTCAACAATGGAAATTTCACTATTTTATACCATGCGAAAATTATCAGTTATACTATGTTTGAAGTAGATCTTTCTCTATACAGTACTTTAATTACACAGCCACACAAAAAAAAAAATTTCGACGCAGGGGGTTTGACTATGTCTACTATATGTTTTCGGGGTCGCTGAATCCGAATCCGAGGTCGGTTTGAACCCTGCAGGTCGAGGTTTGGCCATAACCTCAAAAAACCTAGTGAATTAGAATTTCCAGGACATTTTAATTTCTATAACTGTATAACTTGTACAGTAAACGTCAAAAACCTCTAAACCCATAACCAAATGACACCATAAGCCCATAACACCATAAACTGTGGACGTTGTTTAGCCATAACCTCAAAAAACCTAGTAAATTTGAATTTTCAGAACTATGCATTGTATATAACTATATAACTTGAACAGTTAACGTCTAAAACCTCTAACTCTATAAGCACATAACTCCACAACCCCATGACATCATAACCCCATAACACCATAACCCGATAACATCATAACCGCATAACCTCACAATCCCGTTATACTATATTATATAATCACCTAGGCTTATAATCAAATAATTCAAACTATATAAAATCGTTTGGGTTTATGGGGTTCGACAAAGTTAACCTTCAAACTTATCAATATATTACCTTATAACCTAATAACAACATGCCCATATAACCCTGTAACCTCAGATTTTTGAGCCGTATTATCCTATAACAATATAACTCGAACTACGCTGTCACAAAAAGAGGTTTTAGACGTTTACTGTACAAGTTATACAGTTATAGAAATTAAAATGTTCTGGAATTCTAATTTACTACGTTTTTTGAGGTTATGGCCAAACAACGTCCAGAGTTTATGGTGTTATGGGCTTATGGTGTTATTCGGTTATGGGATTAGAGGTTTTAGACGTTTACTGTACAAGTTATACAGTTATAGAAATTAAAATGTCCTGGAAATTCTAATTTACTACGTTTTTTGAGGTTATGGCCAAACAACGTCCAGAGATTATGGTGTTATGTGCTTATGGTTTCATTCGGTTATGGGTTTAGAGGTTTTAGACGTTTACTGTACAATTTATACAGTTATAGAAATTAAAATGTCCTGGAAATTCTAATTTACTAGGCTTTTTGAGGTTATGGCCAAACAACGTCCAGA